>PVKA01000337.1:0-13625 GCA_004027165.1 Ctenomys sociabilis | reverse complement strand
TAGGGAGACTATATGATATTTACACATGTGTGTCTGGTTTATTTCACTTATGAGTATATGTTCAAGTGGCATCCACTTCAGTTTAAATGCTTCAAACAAACTTAACCATCCAGCAGAAAAGTATAAAAGTACAAAAATGAAGTATACATCGTGAGCCCATAATATTAAGCTGAGCTGTAAATGGATATGGTCGACAATTTCTTTGAGTAACTCCCTATGGTTGCAGAATGCTGGACTGTGTTGGATTGTGGTGTCGAGTTCAAGCACCTAAGGTAGTTGAATGTCAATGGAGTGCCCACTTTTGACAGGTGTAGACAAAGGAAGTGTTGTAGAAAGAAAAAATCATGATGTGTGTGTATAGACAGTACAGTTGGGATAGATAATGCTGTGCTTCTACATAATTCTATGATACGCAAGATCTGCACTAATGGTGGTTGGACAAGATATTATGTCGGCTTTTAGTGCAATGGTCATTCACTAGGTAAATAATTATTGAATTTTTGATATAATTCAGGTATAAATATATCTGTAAATACAATATCATGTATGCACCTTGTACAATACCAAAACGTTATGAAAACAGTTTGCAATGTATTAATTCATCGACTCTGTATGGTTAAGGTGTTTTGAAACTGTCTGATTGACATTTGTATTTTAATAAAATAAAAATAAATGGGAAAAAAAATAAAAATAAAAATAAACTGGCAGCATGCCCTCTGCCCAGTCCCCCAAGCCTGTGGCCTCCCTCAGAGGTGTGGAGCCCATCGTCCTGGATATGTCAGTGCTCCAGCCTCTCCTCCAGACCCTGCAGCATGGGGTGGTGGTGTCTATGATTTAGGTCACCTCAGGCAGAGAGATATTTGGAGAAGACCAGCACTAACCCTCTTTCCTGGGCAAACGTGACGCCAAGTTCTTGCTATGTAATTCAGGTTGTTTTGAACTATGAAACCTCCAATAACAGTGAGCTAAATAAATCTTTCCCTCAAAAAAAAAAAAAATTTCAATCTCTGATCCATTTTGACTGAAGTTTAGTGTATGGTATCTGTGATAGGCATAGGGCTAATTTTATCGTCTGCCATGTGGAAAACCAGTTTTTCCAGCTCCCCTCATGAAAGTGGCTTTCCTTCTTCCAGTGAATATGACTGGCCCCTTTGTCAAAGACAAGGTGCCTGAGTATTTGGGGAGCTATGTCTGCATCTTCTAATCTGTTCTATTGATCCCCAGGTCTGTTTGTCAGTACTATGCTGATTTTTTTTTTTTTGTTTTTGCAGTGGCTTTATAGAAAAATTTCTAATTGAGATTGTCATGCCTTCTGCTTTGCCTTTGTTTTGTTGCTCAGGATCATTTTTGCTCTTCTAGGTGTCTTCTAGTTCCACATGAATTTTAGGAATGTTTTCTCTAGATTTTGAAGTATATTAATCATGTTTTCATTGGGATTATATTGAATCTTGGGAGGTGGCCTTTTTACAGTGTCGTTTCTTCCTATCCTTGAGCAAGGGATATGTATGCATTTTCTGAAATCCTCTTTGATCTCTTTTTGAGAATACTATTATTTTCACTGTCTAGATCTTTTATTTCCTTTGTTAGGAATTGCTAAGTATTTCAATTTTTTGGATGTCATTGTGAAAGGTATGGTTTCCCTAATTTTTCTTTTGTTGTGTATGTTGTGCAAAAATGCTATTGAATTTTGAGTGTTGTCTCTGTATCCTGCTATGCTACTGAATTTGGTTATTAAATCTATAGATCTTTTAGTGAAGTTTTAGAAGTCTTTCATGTAATGGATCATCTCATGTATGAAGAACAATAATTTCCTTATTTTATTTCATTTCATTTCTGCCTTTCTAATATTTATTCCTCTTATTTCTCTCTCTTGTCCAATTACTCTTGCGCTTGAGTTCACATATCTGTGTGCCTATAAATTTATCAGATTTTGAAAATTTTCATGCCGGCCAAATAGCTTAGCAGATTAAATCGCCTGGAGCCTCGGGTTTGATCCCAGGCCTGCCATGCCTGCCCTCCTTCCAGGGACATGCTGAGATGTCAACTGAGACTGGGCATGATGTTGCGCCTGTGATTCTAGCTTGTGGGAGGCTGTAAACAGGTGGCTAGCTATGAGTCCAATCTAGTAGTGAGACCCTGAATGCCCTGTAGGTCTTTCCCTAAAATAAAAATTAAAAAAAGAAAATTTTCAAACATTTTTCTCAGATACTGTTTTCATTCCTTTGTACCTCAGTAGTTCTGACTACAAATGATTAGATTGAAGCTGTTCTGTAGCATATTCATGCTTTTCTACTGTTTCAATATGAATTTTCACTCTCCCTAGTGTTGGATAATTTGTATTTCAATAATGAAGAATCATGAATGTTTTCTCCTACAGTTTTTAATTTCTACTGATGTTGTTCAAATATCATATGCTATTCTGAGATTCATACTTGCAAGTCAAGAGAAACAGCATTCAAGGGAAGTTGACAGGACAATAGTTTATCAGAATGTCATATCTTAATGAAAGCAAATGAAAGATCTGCAAAACGTTGCTTTAAAAATGTCTTTTAGGGGCCTGCCTGCTAGCTCAGTTGTTTAAGTGTCTGCTCAATGCAAATGCAGTCAGTCGCAGGATACCATAGTTCGAACCCCACCTCCACCTATCTTACCAGACCTGCCCTTAGGGCAGGCTGAGCCAACCCCCCCAAAAAATTTCTTCTCAACTTTGGGGCTGGGGAGATAGCTCATGGAAGAAGTGCTTGCCCGGCAAGCGCAAGCTCCTGAGTTTCAATCCCTGGTACCACAAAAAGTAAATAAATAAGTCTTCTAATAGAAACAGTACTAACTATATTTTGTGTATTTTAGACATTAAAATGAGAATGCTTATAAATGAACCTGCATTTAGAAAAAATTCAGTGTATTTTAAAGGACAATGTGCTTTTCATAACAAAGTATTCAAGTCTAGTCTGCTGAGTGGTACATGACTCAACATTTTTATTGTATTGACTTTTACTTTATTGGCTTTATTTCAGATTTTCCCTTATTAAAAAGTAAAATCCCTTTTAAAAATTAAAATAATTGTAGATTTGCATGAAATTATAACAAATAATAAAAATTCATAGTACATGATTTCCTTGATCTTCTCAGAAGTGCAGTATTATAACATCATAGTGCAATGTTGAGCCAGGTGTTGGCACTGAACTAGTCCACACAGCTTCTTTACCTTTCCCTGGTTTCACTTTTGCTTACTTGTGGGTCTGGGTACCTGTCTGTCCACTTTTACACAATTTTATCTCGTGTCATTATCCTTACTAGCACAGCGAAGGCCAAGGAATGTCCCATCATGATATTTCATTTCTATAATTTTTATATAATTTCTATAGTTTTGTTCAAAAATGTTGCCTGAATGGGACCAGATGTGACCATCTAGGTTCCTACTGATGCCTCTCCACAGAGGCTGTTGAAGTCCTTGACCACACTACAGGGGAAGCAGCAGGGAACTCAGGGTCCGGCCCGTTCCTCTCTTGAGTTGATGTTTTTTGCATTATTATTTTTCATTATAATTTCATTATAATTCATTATTCTGTGCTGATTTACTATTTCCAGGATATTTTAGTGATAAGAGGGAGGATTGAGAAATGGGTGACCTTATCTTTTTCTACATCATGACTGTTTTAATGTGTAAAATTTATAAAAAAGGATTTGATATCTATGATGTAATCACATAAAAATTAAGTTTCTCATTTTTTTAATGATTAAATTTTATTTAAGTTTTAAAATTTTTATTTTTTAAAGAGAGCACAAAGTAGTGTTTTTTTTAACATTTAGAAGATTTATTTTTCATTTGTTAGGTGACAAAGGCAAAGAAGAGTTAATAAATTCTCTGAAAGTAGCACATACTTATATCTCTGGTTTGGAATAAAAACTCTAGTACATTAACTCACAGAGTTCCTCATTAATTCTATGAGAAGAAAGATTTGTAGTTGTAGAGTTTGGACAGGATATCCTGTCTGCTTCTTGTACTATGGATAACCACTAAGAAGATAACAATGTAAAATGTATTAATTATTAAAAATGTCCCATTAATTAGCTTTGAAACTATCTCATTGATATTTGTCTCTCAATAAAATAAAAAAGTTTCTCATTTTGAATAGAAATATGCAATGATCATTAGTAGACTATTATATGTCCCATAAATTATAAAATAAAAAAACCAGAAAAATATTGATTTTACCTTCTTTATTCCTATGTTAATAAGTTATAAATTATCTGGTATTTATTTATATTATAAAAAGTTCTTTTTAACTAAGCTGCCAACAGAAATTTATCACTCAGACATCCCTTCATAAATGTTGCACTAAAATTCATAAAGTTGTAAAAATCCTTGCATACATAAAATTCATCTATCCTGATACTTTTGAGTTGTAAATATGACAGGAAGCCCCTCGCACTTACATAATGACATAAAGACGCAAAGTTCATTATTTTGTCAGAACTGATTGCAGCAAGGGCTGCAATATGTTTTCCCGAGCTCAAATGAGTTGGCAGTTCAAGAATCAGGAGTAAACTCTTAGCTGCCAAAACTAATAAGCAGAGGGTAACAGGACCGCTGGGTCTCTAGAGAACGCTGCTGACCCAGCTTCGGCCTTGCTCTGTACCTTGAAAACCTGAGCCAATCTGACTCCACCTCTGAATTCATCTTTAATTGCATTTGGAATTGATACCATGTTTGCAAAAGAAAGTCACGGTGAGGGTGTCATTCGAGTACGATTAGTCAGAGCACCTTTTTCTAAATTGTGTTTTCTATCGAGAGTAAAAAAGGACTTTAGGAAAATAGTCCGCAGATGTCTTTACCTACAAATTTGCTTTTCTGCCAGAAGTCAACATGCCATAGCCAGAGTGCGCTGACAATATCAAGGAAAAATGTTTCTATAAGATAATAACTGCTTGTGCTTCTTGAGAATAGCTGGGGCTATTAAAGACTTGCGACTTCACTCATTATACTGTAAATCTTTAAAGATAGGCCATGAGAAAGAAAATATTGTTTACTAAAACAGAGATATTTGCTACTCATTTAAATTATTGGAAAAAAAGTTTAGTTTTTTAACCATTGTACTTTTCTTTCACCACAGATTATATATGACTCTTGTCCTATTTAGTTGAAGTTACCTTAATATACTGGTCAGTACAAAAATGCATTCTAACGTTATGAATTCTATAATAGATGGCCAAGCAAATTCATTAAAGATGCATTAACTTTTGTATAATTTTATTTCATATTATGTATTTGTGGTGAAATAATCATAGCCATTACAAACTAAAGCAATTAATAAGACTAATAAAAAATCTTTTGAGCTGAGGCTGGCACAGTACTTCCCCAGAGATCGAGGCGCATATTCTCTCGGTTGCTGTTAGAATGGGCAGCCTGATGTTCTCAAATGAATCCCCTTGGAACAACTGACTGAATGGACAGTGATCATGGCACTCAGGTCCCCCTTTCCCAGGCCATTTCATACAGAACGGCTGTCTCATCAAAGTGTTAAAGGCTGCCTTTCCAGTTTCTGCATGAACAGTGCTTGAAATCATACTGGATCCAGAGCTACTTGTGGTCTGCTGAGACCATTTTATTTGACTGATTAATCTTATATTCTTTGCTCAATGGCAGGGCTTGTGGTGGTCCTTACATCAGAGCTATCTTCAAGGATTTTTTTTTTACAAGTGAATTTCTGAAAGTGTACTGCCTGGGGCTCTTCAGCACTCTCTGGCAGGCTGAGATCTAACTATTGGCAGGAATGTCTAACAGCTCAGGCTGAGGGAAAGTGGGTAATATCCACCATCATCTCATACGGTAGGGTGATATCCAGACTGCTGGTGAAGAGAGTTTTTGAAATCATGGATTTCCTTGAATGCTGAACCTACAGTTATTCTGTGAATTTTTTGTTAAGGTGTAATGCTTTCCAACTTAACTCACATAATGATATATTGATATAAAAGATATAATACTTTTATCTTGAAAGACAGCTCCTTGTATTAAAATATCTTTGCTTTGCCTCTTTTAACCAACAGGGAAAATAGCTAAGGCTCAATCTCAAGTCTGACACGTAAATATCTTGGATCTACTTAAACAACCATAAA
The DNA here is from genome assembly GCA_004027165.1 of Ctenomys sociabilis. Lineage (NCBI taxonomy): Eukaryota > Metazoa > Chordata > Mammalia > Rodentia > Ctenomyidae > Ctenomys > Ctenomys sociabilis. Next base: position 7,508 of record PVKA01000337.1, on the reverse strand, counting down.
GCAGAACTAATATTGATTAATTAGTATCGGGTTAATATTCATGAAGATTAATCTTAAAGTTCCGGATCAAGAGAGGAGGTGGAGTACAAAATGAAATTACTTCAGGAGGTTGTTCCACCCATGCCACACTATTGATAGGAAGACAGTGAGCATATCAGCATAGGTACTTTTTTTTTTTGGTATGGTATCTGGTTCTGGGATGAATCATGCATGCTTGAAGAAAGAGGTGGTCCAAAATAAGTCAGGCATAAAAGATAATTATTGCAATAACTCATGTTGGAAGAAGTAGTCAATGATTTAGAAGATTCATTGTTTCAGAGAAATGTAGTCCCATTGCACTAGCACCAGACACTAGATTGTATGAAACAAGAGAAAGAGTCAGGCAGATCCAGGATTACAGGTGACTTCCTGACGTAGTTGTTATGCAATGCCAAATTGCAAATGAATCCCCAAAAGTTAAGTCAGAGGAAGGCAACTTATACTTCATCCAGACTTGAACATACCTTATTTATTTTGAGTTAAGAGGAAAGAAACTAGTTATCTGCCTGCCACTAATAGGAGTTAGTTCTAGTCCTAAAGGTCCATTGACCACTCCAGTGATTTTGTTTATTCATAATACACTGAGAAACTATGTACAAAGGACAGCTCAGGATTATTAGGGTAGTCGTGGTCCTTAAGCTCAAGGTGACTGAAGTCACTGGGGTTGGACACTGAGGAATAGACTAAGAGGGTTTTAAGGATGCGGCATAGACAAGTGCATGGCAAGTGTATACTGAGTGTACACAAAGTACCACCAAGAAACTGTGATACCCACAATAGATCAACACAGGGACAACCCACTCGAGGCCCCCTCCTGTCCCTCTCTCAGGCAGGACCTTTTTTTCCCTTAATAAATATATCCTCTCATAAAAAAAGAAAACCACAGACACCACTGAACAGCTAAGGGTCTCTCATCCTAGAAGGAACAACAATGTATCTCATTTGGAGCCAATAGAGTCTAATCATGGATTTGCATTTCTTGTCCACCAAGCTTCAATTATCACTGCTAATGGCCTTGTGCATGTGTGCATGAGTGTAGAACATCTTATAGATCTGTGGTCTTATAGCAAGACAAATGTAACAAGTGGATCAACTGGTTTTAGCACATCCTAACTCACTCGGAAATCTACCAGCAGGATAGAATGAGGAAACTTGGGACCTTGCACTTGCTAGGCAGAGGTTTATTCCACTGAGCTATATTCTCAGCCCTGAGGGACAGACACTTAAAAGGTGAGCTGAGCTCACTGCATTGGGAGATTGACCCCTGGAGTATGTTTTCCATGAGCTTATAAATCTTGCCCACTAAGCCAGTTTCCAGAATGTGCTGAGCTTCCACACAAAGGCCCTTAAGTGCAAATGACCCTGCTGGTTGTCAGTCTCAGGCACTCACTATGCTTCCTGCACCTCCCTCAGGGGTAGTCAGTGGAGTCATTTTCTCCAGAGTCTGTGAAGTAATCCGCAGAGATGAGGGGGTAGGAGGTACGTGAGCACACAGGGGATTCCCCGTCAGCATTCCGCATCCGTAGCGCTTTAGTAGGTGGCAGCACAGCGTCTCATTCTTTAAGACTCTACTAAATATGTTAATAAAATTAAAAAGCACATTAACTTAGATTCCTTTTCTTTGGCCCTATTAAATAAGTCCAATTTATTTCCATCATGTAAGTAAGACTACGAGTGTTCCAGTTCTTACTGTTATATCTCCTGGATGTTCAATATTCAACATCATCTTTCCACTTCAGGATGTTGCTTAGGTTTAAGCCCTTGTTCTGGAAATATTGCAACCATGCCTTACAATGTCAGATTTCAGAAAGACAAGCTTATGTATCTATAAGATGTTACCTCTCTCTCAAAGGAAATATGCCTCAAAAGTATCTGAGTTAATACTAGCTTTAGGAACATATTTACTGTTAATTTAGATTTGCAAGAAAAAATGGTTCAGAAATTCCAGGATCTCAGGAATCCCAATATCAGAATACAGAAAATTCTAGAAGGTGTACAAAGCCAAATATTTCATATTAAACTAAAATACATCATTTTGTCACATGTAGAACTTATTTAGAGACCAACATGAAGGAGAGTGAACAGTTATTAATGAAAGATAAGATTTGTTTAAGTAGAGGAAAGAAAACCTGTATAATCAATTTTCTTAAAATGTGTAGAAAATTACACTGGGCTTTCTGCTAATACATGAAATGATAGGCAGAGGAAATTTAAAAGGTCTCAAAAGAGACATCAATTGCTAATATAAGTCTGACAGCCAAGTAGGGATTAGTGAATGGTTGGTCAAGAGTGATAGGAGCACAACTGAACCTAAATGATATGAATTTAAATATCATGATTACAGAGTTTTTTACTTGGAAATGCCAGGCAATATCAGAGAGAAGGCAAAGTTTATAATACATTATTATTAATATTATAATTCAAATTAGGAAACAGGAAAGTAGATTTTCAGGAGTAAAAGATACTTAAAATATTGTCAGGAGGGCCAGTGAGACAGCTCAGTGGTGTAAAGCGCCTGCTTAGACAAGATCACAGGGACTGCAGTTCAATCCCTGGCACCACATGCTATGCCAGCCCTGCCCCCTGGGCGGACTGAACACCCCCCGAAAAGAAAAGAACTATTGCCACAAGATTAACTGGTATCGTTATATAAAAAAGAATGAAAGGATGGAGGTGGAGGGAAATGAGAAGGACAAATGAAGAAATGAAGTCAAGATGCGTTATATGCAACACTAACTCTTCAAGAGTTAGTATGAATGTAACCTTTGTGCTCTGCAAAGATGGATTAAAATAAGAACTAGAAAGAGAAGCATGTGGTGGCTAGGAGTGTTAGAGCAAAGGGCACAGGAGAAGTCAATGTCCCGGAGTTTCTATTAGAAGAAAGAGCAATGAACAGTGAGAAGGATAAGCAGACAGAGGCAGGAAAAAGGGTAGTAGATCACACTACATAAAACACATCACACTAGATTAACTTTGCCCCTAGTATGTGATGCATAATAAGGCCACATGGAATTTTCAGTGATGAATTATTAGAATGCATATTTGTGGTGGCAGAAACCATATAGCAAAGATAACTATAGACCATAGGAAAGTAAATTTTGGAAATGGATTTAGACTGTGACAAGTCTAAATGAGTATTGAGTTAATATTAAAACAAATATTGTTAGGTTTAAGTGGCTGAAGTTAGAAGAAGACAGGTCAAAATCATAGACACTGAATGTGTGGTCTGCCTCCCCATCTTCTGAAGCATCTTGGTCAGTGTGGAATGGACTGTCAGTAGCAACATTTTCCTTCGCAAATCTGTCTTGGTTCAGGTGACAAAGTAGTCACCCTGTGTATGGGTAATATCAATGGATATCATTAAAAATGTAATTAGCCAAAATAAGAAAGTTAGCAATAGAAACATTGTACGTTAACACTTAATTTTCACACTTTCATTTTTTTTTTCTTTTTTTTTTTTTTCTTGCGGAACTGGGGATTGAACTCGGGCCCTTACACTTGCCAGGGAAGTGCTTATTCCACTAACCATCTCCCTGACCCACACTTTCTTTTCTTATGTAAAAGACCCTGGATTTTGTTTGGAAGAACCCAGAGTGATGCTGAGAGCCCGAGGGCTGTCAAATGTTTTTTATGTCCCATAATAATAAAAGGATGCATTTTATAATTAAAGCATACTTAAATATTTTGTAACAATAATATAATAATAATGTTATAACAGTGTTTGGGGTGATCAAATGTACTTTAAAATGTTTTCTACCATTGTTGCCAATCATTACTTTGAATGATAAAAATTTTAGTAATTCATCTTAGCATTAGCTATCCATATAAAGTGGAATAATTGAAACATAATTTGGGATCAATATATAATCACTCAAACGTTCTCCTTTTATTTTCCCTGGTTGTCTGATAGATGTAAATGTTTTAGGCCTACAGGAAAGAGGCTGAAAGACACGTGGCAAGGCGCCAGGTGCAAGATGGCAAGGATTCAGAAGCTGTTCAACTGCCATTCTTCACCTGAGGGTACTTGGGGATTTCCTACAATAATTTCACTGTCAGTCTCTTCATCTGGGCCTATAATGAATTTCCTTCAACCTGCAACCTCCTGGGAGGGTAAAGAAGAAGGCTTTGACAGTGGTGAACTGTGCGTGTCTCTATATGGAGCAACTGGACAGGAGCAACTGTACATGATATATCTTGAATGCCCATTTAATAAATTAGTGAATAAGCAAATAGATCAGTGATTAAGGGCTGGGGAGATGGCTCAGTAGAATAAGTGCATGACTAGGAAGGGCAAGGACCTAAGTTCAATCCCCAGTTCTAGGAAAAAAAAAATAGATCAGTGATTCACAGTAAATACCTTCTTGTAACAGACACTACAGAAGAAAAGCTTGGAGGAGAGAGGGAGAGGATCATAATAGAAAAACCATGTGTTGACATGTTACTGTTCTTGAAGTGATAGTGAAATAACATTGAATATACATAATAATATTGTTATTATTGTCCTATTTTTTGGTGAAACAGCCAAAAATGATTTATTTATTCTCTGCCTGCACTTTGTGAGAGAAACAAAAACATGTGAAGAACTTACGTTTGCACTTACATAAAGATATACATTCACTATATACACACATTTTATATATTTGTATTTTTTGTTCTATATATTCACTTAAATTATTAGTACCTACTGATGAACAAAAATTGTTGAACAAAAATATATTTTAGGATAACTTATTAGTAAATTTTTTAAAATTAAGACTCCACCTAGAACATACAGTACTAAATTAATATTGGCTATAAAATGATTCGTATCTTCAAATACATGGAAAGATGAAGTAATTTGGGCAATATTATTTTGAACATACTGAAAAATAAGCAGATAGCATAAATATATATTAAATGAGGCATATTTGTAAGGAAGCATTTTCAAGGATAAACAAGAAACAACATCGTAATATTATTTCAAGAACTCAGCTTTTTTCCCAATTTTCAACTGCCTGTTTTTGCTCTAGAGACATCATGTAAGGATTAAGTTGATGCAGGGAGTCTTTTTGGCAAGAAGAGAATGAATCAGAATGCAAATCCCCCAGAATCCTTAGAGGGAACAGACTGGCTTCCTAGGCATGCAAATGGAATTCCCTCCTAGGGAGTAAAAAAGACGTGAAGAAGGAGAACAAGATCTTACATGTAATATTTGCTAAAATCTCATTATAGAGACTATGAGTTTTTGGTTTTCCCAGAAAAAGTTATTATCCATTTCCTTCAAATTCAAATACAGTGTTCAAAATTACAAGATTTTCTGTCACACTCCTATGGAAAATCCAAGTTGCTAGCTGCCCTTACCAGATGTTGCAGCATTTAAACATCTGTATAATTTTGGGACACAAGTGTTCTGAAAAGTTCATAAATAGATCATTTTCTTGAGTTTAACGTATTCTAAAATATCTTCACATAATGAAAAGTAGCTTTGTTCTTGTTTTGTATATGTCATACAAACATGTAGCACCACCACTCACCAATTTACTTCAAGGTCTTTTAAACAAATGCCATTGAGTTTGCAAACATCGAGACAGGGTAAATTTTTCTCTTGACAACTCCAGGTCTTGTTTCTATGATACAGATAATCACATGGTATTATATTGTGTTATACTGGATATGAATTCATTCTGATGACTTTAGTGAGGTCTGATTTAGTATACACTGATGAAAAAAATTGCTTATTTAAAATATGGGGAAGGACTACTTAGAGGATATCCATAAATAGAGTGATTTAGAAATATAATTGTCACAATTCATCAATAATAAATCAGTGGAGCTTTAAAATATCGGCTTTCAATCAGCAGCTGAAAAAGAAGCAGACTTGTGTGGAGTAAATTACTTTGCAGAACTTGAGGACTCAGATTTTAATTGAATGCAAATGGTGCTCTCAGTATGCAAGGCACCATTATTTGAACAATCTTGAAAGAGATAAAAAGGAGTCTCTCTGTTCAGGAAATACCACTTTAAGAAGTTGTGGATAGCCTAATTATGTCAGTAAACCAGTGTTATGCGTATGTTAGGAGATCGCCTCGGTAGATGAAATGTATTATAATCAGGATGTTTATCATGCATAATTACTGAACAGGAGCAGTATTATATGGTGCTGACAGGCATGATTCTGTATTTCCAGATTTATGTTCTCTTCGCTTCTTAAGCGGAGCTTGTTATGTAGTAAAGTAGCACAAACAGATGGACTGCCCCCCAGAGTCCAATACAATAATGTAGGATTTTACAGGAGAGAAGGTTTCCTTTAACAAAAGCACAGAAATGTAAGCAACAGGAATGACCAGTTCTACAACTGACCAGAAGCACTGGTTACATGAAAATCCATTTTGAACCTAGTAATCAGGTGACTCAGGAAAAGGGAGAGAGAAATACAAGAATTTGTTTTTGGTGGATATGTGTGAACTTGAACCCATGTGTTTATTTCTCACATTTTATTTTCTGTAACATGCAGACAGACAAAGTGTTATATATTTGATTGCATGAGAATTAAATGCAGTAAGGACTAAATAGTAAGATTTACACAAGCATTATTTTCCTGCCTTTATGAATAAGGAAAAATCCCAGAGCCTGAGTTGCCCAATAATACCCTGGTAGAGAGTAATTCAAATGCCAGTTCTCTGACATAACAAATAAATCACTCCAAATCTTGGAGATCTACAGGAAGAATAACTGATTATTTTTATGATTCTCTTGAGTCTGCTGGCCCTCTGACCAGTGGTCCAGAACCAGTAGCCTCTGGCAGCTTTAGTCCCTGATTGTAGGAGACTCTTCCAGATCCTCGTCTCAGCCCAAAAAACGAATATTTGTAATCCCAAAGTTATGCTATTGGAATCCCATCAAGTTGATTCCAATCTGCCACTTACATGCAACCCACGGTGAAAATGAAGGCAATAAATTATGTTTTTAAACATGGGGGAGTCGAGGGGCTCTGAGTCCTGAATGACTTTCCAGAACCAAGAGAGCAACCCAGGGCCTCACCCAGCTTTATTCAGTAGAGGAGTGGCCTCAGGAGGAATGACTGAGAACTGTAGGAAGTAGCTGAGTACTATGAGCTGAGCTAGGTGGGTGGCCTAAATTTACCTCTGCCATATGCAGAGAGGATATGCAGAGAGGATATGCAGAGAGAGTAATCTGCATTATACAGTATGTAATGATTTGGGAAGTTTGGTGCTTCAGCTTTGATGTAGTTTTTCAAGTCCCAGGAAGTATAGCCTCTATCTCGAGGCTCATCCCACATGGTGGCGCAGAGCATTAGCTCTATCATCCTGTCTCCACCTGGCTCACATTAAGGAGCAGCAGGCTCACCAGGGAAACATGCATGCCAGCTTCAAAGACTATCATCAAGGCCGGGCATGGTGGCGCATGCCTGTAATCCCAGCACTCGGGACGCTGGGGTAAGAGAATTGTTGCGAGTTCGAGACCAGCCT
>PVKA01000336.1:0-216581 GCA_004027165.1 Ctenomys sociabilis | reverse complement strand
TGAGGGCAATTCAGGTGGCCCCCAGAGGACTTCCACTGGAATGGGCTGGAAGTCACCATGGCAAAATTGCTGTAGACATGGCAGCTCTGGAGAGGCCTCACTAACTCCTTTTTTAAAATTTAATTTTATTTATTTATTTATTATTTTACTTTTGTTTTATTGAAGTACAAATATCGATGAGACAGTTTTAAGATACCTTGACAAGATGGATTTCATAAATTAATACATTGCAAACTTTCATAATGGTTTGGTATCATAAAAGGTGTATACATGATATTATACTTACAGACATTATTGTACAGTATGTCTCTTATCAGTAAATTGAGAGACTGTAGCTGTTTGCATATCTTATTTTTTATATCTGAATTACATCAAAGATTCAATAATGAATACTTTCTACCTTGTTATTTTCCTAGCAGTTGTCCATAGTACTAGAAGCCGACATAATATCCTGTCCAACCACCATTAGCGCAAATCTTGCCCCTTATAGAATTATGTAGAAGCACAGCATTATCAATCCCAACTGTATTGTCCATACACACACATCATGATTCTTCTATTCTATACCCCTTCCTTGCTCTACACCTGTCAGAGATGGGAACTCCATTATCATTCAACTAACTTAGGTGCTTGAACTCGACAACACAATCCAACACAGTCCAGCATTCCATAACAATAGTGAGTTATCTGAAGATGTTGTGGACCATAGCCATTTGCAGCTCAACTTAATATTATGGCCCCATGATGTATACTTCATTTTTATACTTTTCTGCTGGATGGTTAAGACCTAGATAGAGCAAGACCTATATACCAACACATGTACTTTTTGTTTCTTAAGAGGTCAGTGAAGTCCCCTCAGGGTTTATCTTGTAGTCCTGTACCTCACTCTGTAGATCCTATGTCTGTGTCATCCATGTGGATGGGTCACGGCCAATGCTTGACCAGAATGCTCTCTGTGAGAGCCTGAGAGAAAGTTTTCTCTCCATGTGACTCCCCCCCCCAGGCACACTATAGAACTTCGAACTCTTTCCTCTGTGGCTCCATAATCTCCTTGTTCAGATAATTTGGAGCTCAACTGAGTTTCATGATGTTGCAGTACAGGTTCTCCTATGTCCTGAGTCTTCACTGACCTTGAAAAGCTAGGGCCAAAATGTTGGTTGGCCTCCTATTTCTCCAATTTTGATCTGTGAACTTAGGTTGTTAACCATCCAGAAGAAAAGCTAATCAGTATCCTGCAGCATATGCCATTCACTTTGCCTTATCAGACTCAATTGATTTTAGTTGTTGTTGTGTGTTTCCATTTGTATTTCTGCTTTCGCTTCTTATACTAGGGAGACTATACAATATTTACACATGTGTGTCTGGTTTATTTCACTTACGACTATATGTTCAAGTGGCATCCACTTCAGTATAAATGCTTCAAACTTATCATTCTTAACAGCTGAGTAATACTCCATTATATAGAAATACTACATCTTTTTCAACCATTCCTCATGTGATGGATATCTTGGTTGTTTCCAAGATTTTGCTATCACACATTGTGCTGCTATAAACATAGGTACACATATATCTCTATGATACAATGTATCCAAATCCTTTGGGAAAATTCCCAGTAGGGGGATGGCCTGCTGGAATGGGATTTCTAGTCTTACTCTTTCAAAGAGTCTCCACACTGACCTCCACAATGGTTGTACCAGTCTACATTCCAACCAGCAGTGGAGAAGTGTTCCCTTTTCCCCACAACCTCTCCAACATTTGTTGTTGATTGATTTCCTTATGATAGTCATTCTTTCTGGAGTGAGATGGTATCTCAGTGTTGTTTTTATTTGCATTTCGCAGATGACCAGTGATGTGGAGCATTTTTTCATATATTTATTTGCTTCTTTAATTTTGTCCTCTGAGAAGTGTGTTTTCATCTCAGATGCCCATTTCTTAGTTGGGTTTTTAAATTTGAGGGCTCTGTTATATCTTCGTTGTTTATATATTCTAGACAGCAGACCTCTGTCTGATTGCTTATTAGTTAGGATTTTTTCAAAATTTGTGGGTTGTCTTTTCACTCTGTTGACAATTTCTTTTGACATGCAGAAGCTCCCTAAGAAGAGTTGATCCCAGTTGTTGATTCTTTCAAGTGCTTCCCATGTGAGTATATGTTTGTTCATGAACTCTTTACCTACTCCTATGTCTTCAAGAGTTCCTCCTACTTTCTCTTCCAGGAGATTGAGTGTTTCTGTTTTAATGCTTAGATCTTTAATTCATTTTGACTTTAACTTAGTGCACTGTGTTAGAGCTGGGTCAAGTTTTAGTTTTCGGCATGTAGAAAGCCAGGTTTTCCAGCACCATTTGTTAAAGAGGCTATCTTTCTTCCAGTGAGCTTGTTTAGCCCCTTTGTCGAAGATCAGATGGCTGAGTGTGATTGTAGATGCCTCTGCATCTTTTAATCTATTCCACTGATCCCCAAGTCTATTTTGTTGCCAATATCATGTTGATTTTATCACAGTGGCTTTGCAGTATAATTTCAAGTCAGGAATTGTGATGCCTCCTGCCTTGTCTTTATTGGCCAAGATTGCCTTTGCTATTCTAGGTCATTTGTGGTTCCAAATAAATGTTAGGAATGATTTCTCTATGTCTGGGAGGTATGTTGGTTGCAGTTTGATAGGGATTGCATTAAATCTGTACAGCAATTTTGGGAGTATGGCCATCTTCACGATGTTGGTTCTTCCTATCCAGGAGCATGGAATATCTTTCCATTTCCTGAAATCCTCTATAATCTCTTTTCTTAGGGTGTTGTAATTTTCTGTGAAAAGATCTTTGACTTCCTTGGTTAAGTGAATCCCAAGGTATTTCATTTTCTGCAGTGCTATTGTAAAAGGTATTGTTTCTATTGTTTCCCTTTCAGTGTGCTTGTTGTCTGTGTAGAGGAATGCTATTGACTTTTGAATATTGATTTTGTATCCTGCTATGCTACTGAATTTCCCTATCAGTTCTAGTAGTTTCTTGGTGGAATTTTTGGGGTCTTCCAAGTAAAGTATCATGTCATCTGCAAATAGTGATAATTTAACTTCTTCTTTACCTATTCTTATTCCCTTTATTTCTCCCTCTTTTCTAATGGCTGTTGCTAAGTATTCCAAGACTATATTGAATAGGAGGGGTGATAGAGGACATCCTTGTCTTGTACCTGATTTAAGAGTAAAAGATTTCAGTTTTTCCCCAGGGGAAGAGACAGGAGAACATGGAAACAGCCGTGGACACAGTTGTCCTTTCCAAAGAATATAACCTTCTGGCAGACCAAGCCTCGATCACCACCCACAGAACCTGTTACAGAGTCCAATTTATAGTGGTCGCTCAGTAAATATCTGTTTAATAAATGAGCAGGTAAAATACATCTGGGGCTTACCTCTCTGGCCCTGTGAGGCAGCACAATGGGGAAGGGTTTCTCTCGTTGTGTCAGTCCACATCTGGGGCACGTGATGGTGGCCCTCCTCATGGGGAGCTGGTGCTCAGAAGTCTCATGTCACAGTCCTTTCCACACCTCTCCACCGCCCCCTCTGTCTCTTGGGTGTCCTTTCCTTCCTTTGTTTCCTATAGTCTATCTTTTGTGTTGTTCTTTATTTATATTGAGAAACCATATGATATTTAAGCTTATGTCTTTAATTCCTTCAGCCTTCTCACCCTTTCCCATGTCTTTCAAAGTTCCCTGGTCCCAAGCTCTTGTTCTGTGCTGGCGGCCACTGCAGAGTGGTGACTATGACACAAGTAAGATTGACTCCAGCCTCAGGGGAATTAGAAGCTGAGGGAACTGGAGCTGGGGAAGGGGCTGCGCTGGGCCACACTGGTCTCAGCAGCTGGGCCCTAGACAGGCTGGCACACACAGGAGCTTGCTGAGACAGAATGCCTGACACCCATCAAGCTAAGGGAGGAAAGTTCTGTTCAGCTCAGAATTGGTAGAGGTTTCAGTCCTGTAGTGGTTGATACATTGTGTCAACTGGAGAAGTTAGAAGCTTGGCTGGACCTGTTCAGCGATTCCACACCCTGGGGTGTGCAGGCACCTCCCTAGGACCGACCCAAAGGCCTGCCCCAGGGCAGGGGGGGCCCACTCTACAGTGACTCAGCACAGGAAGGATGTGAAAGGGTGGCACTTCCTCTAAGGAGCTCCAGGCTTTGCAGTCAGTGGAAGGAAGGGAGAAAGGCTGGCTAGCTGTTGCAGCTGCTTCGGCTCTCTTTGCTCTTTGTTGTTTTCTGCTACTGTGAACTGTAGCCCTCTGCCAGTGGACTGAAACCTCCACTAACTGTGAGCCAAATAAATCTTTCCTTTCTTAATTTTGGGTGTTGGGTATTTTGTCCCAGCAAGGAGTGAAAAGTAACCGAGGCAGCTGGCTCCCAGGCAAGGTGGCAAAGCAGAGACATCTCTGGAAGCAGCCAAGCAGCAACATTGGGCCTTCTGTCCCTTTTGTCCCATCCAGGCCACAAGACTGGGTGGTGACACCCACACCCAAGCTGGGACTTCAATAAATCATTCAGCCATACCAGAACCTTTCTAATACCATGGTAATTCTAATCAGTGGGCAAATTTAGTACCACACACCCTTAATCTCAATATCACACCCTAGAGCTCCACCTATGAGCACACAAGAATTTGGAGGGACATCTGCACATGAATCTTAATAACAAGTGACATGGGCAATCCCCCCATGAAACCCCTCTTCAGTGAGCACAAACAACCAAGACAGAGTGAGGGAAGGGCTTTAAAAACAAGGCCAAACTCCAGGCACATTCTGAAACAACACAGGAAGCAGGTATTAGGGGAAAATACTAAAACTAAGGGGAGGAAGAGTACAGCACTAACTGACACCTTTAGCAGAAATTATCTCACGTGGGGTAAAAGAAGGAGCTCCTTCCTATTATCCTGGGAGCTCAGCTACTGGGCCAACCATCAGCAGAAACTCTACAGAGAACCTGCAGGGCTGTGTAGGGACTGAGGGAGCTGACATCTGTGACTTGGGCTGAGCCCAGCCAAGGTGACTCCTGAGTGGGTCACCATGGGTGCCATTATGGTGTGAGCTTGGTCAATGGCAAAATGCAGAGCCTGTACCCTGTGCCCCCATCCAGGTCCAGTTTTCAGAGCAGCCCAGGGCTGGGCTCCTCTGGTGATCAACCCCTGCTCCGCCCAGTGCTGGCTCCCTGCCATCTGTAGGGTTTTCTGAGATTACCCCCGCCTGTGTCCCTCATGGAGTCTCTGACTCAGAGCAAGTCCACATCTTGCTCTCCCCTTTTCCTTCCTCTTCTTCTATCATCCTGGGTGGGAGCACCTCAGACCACACCCCACACACTCTGACACTGTTCTGAGATTCCACCAACACCTTCCCACCCTTTCATCTGGGGGACAGCACATGTCTTACAGTGAGGGGTGTGGGCCGTAGAGTAGTCACCCTCCTCCCAAGACCAGAAAGCTGGCTGGGGGTCATGCCAGGGCCACGGCAGGCAAGGAGCTGGCCAGCGCTATGTCGTCCCCAACCTGGGCAGTCTGCACGGGGCCAGGCCCAGGACTGTGACCTCCCTCTCTGCCTGTGCTGGTGCTGCTGCTGCCCTGGGTCGCTGCTCCTTCGGTCCCTTGTCTTGGTTCTCCTGAACGCAGCCAGGGTGCCATGATTCTGAAGAACAGTGACTATCCATGTGACCACACACCCCTGCCTGACAGGATGAGGATCCCTCATATACTGACGCACACAAACCATCCTCTGAGTCTTCCCTGTGGCCGGGCAGGTCAGGGAGCAGCAGGTGACGGACCCACCATTGTCTCTGCTCAGACTCCTCAAACAGGGCTTTGGTGAGCGTATCCTGGAAGCCAGCCCCAGAGCTTCCATGAGGGGAAGCTGCAGCCCTAGAGACCCTGCAGGTCCCTCACCTGAGTGGGCCTTGTGGAAAGCCTTACATTCACAGGAGTGAATCTCAGCCCTGCGTGCAGGATAAAGAGCAACAGGAAAAGCTGTGCTACTGTGAGGAAGCACAGCTGCAAAACAGGCAGGGAGAAGCCCAGCACAAAAGTCATGTTTCAAGTAATAGCTAATGGCCCAGAAAATAGCCCAAAATACATTATGAAGTCAAGAGAACAGAAACAGTAAACCTTTCCATTGGGTTTTATCACTAACTCTCAATATACTATACTAATAGGAAGAATGACCAGACTACATTTCATCAAAATGCTCATAATGGTGATTTTAAAGAATGTATAATTGTATATTTTATTTTTATCATCTTCAATTCAATTATCAAAAAAACAACTAGAAGAGACTGTAAAAATCTATTTTCAAAAGGGAAGTTTTCTCTTGACAGTAGAGTCTGTCTTGGCTCTGAGAGTTGAGCACAACAGAAGGCAGGCTTGTGAGCACACCTTGCCTGAGTACTTTTAAATCTAAAGCCTGCTCAGCATGTCTGCTACTCAGCTCACGAGGTCAGGGGTTCACATGGCCAGAGCCCCCAGTGGGTCCTGGTGGTGAAATCTCAGGGTTTCCTGTGCCCTGGACTTTCTAGTTTGGTTCTTTAGAAAGGATCCAGAGTGGAGTAATCGCTTTATGAGAAGGTGGCTCACATTAGGCCCTGGCATGGAGACTGAGGGTAGAGAAATTAGTTTCTTTCTAGGATACATTGCACTATATTATATGCAGTCACAACATGGTGTCGTAAGAATTACAGCCTTTCAGAGTGAAACTGCTGGCTCCAGGCCTGCAGATAAGTAGTTCCTGGCATGAGTGATCTCTGAGCAAGGTTTTGAAGGTTGACTAAGAGTTACCTAGGTGAGGAAGCAGGGGTGATGCCTGTTCTAGGCAGAGGGGAAAATGTTAGCACACACCAGCCTCAGAAGATAGCAAGGACTGAGCTCTATCAAACTGGTTCCCCTGAAGCCTGTGGTCATTGAAAAGTCAGGGCAAACCCGTGGCTTTCCTGGGTGACGATGAAGAGAACTCTCCGCCTTCAGAACTTCCCTCTGTCCAAAGCTACCATCACCTGGGGCTCTTGCCCCTCACCCCCTGCCAGGCACAGAGTGGCAGACCAGGAGGTTATTGTGCTCTCATCGAGCCAGTCAGCCTTCCTCTCATCTAACTCTGTCTGTTCCCCCGACAGTCAGAAATGATGCCCACATCCTCCTGAGACAGCTAGCTGCAGTCCTGACATCTTCAACTCTCCTCTCAGAGCTCCAGACCGAAGCCTCACCCCTGGGCCTGGCCATCAACCATTTTACCTCACCGCGACCTCTGTTGCTATCAGACACCATGGAGAGTGCACCAGGCATTCAGCTTCACCTCCGCCTGACACACTGCAAATTGTCCTGGGCAAGGTCTCTGTGCTTGGAAAACAATGCAGAAAAGGTGCCTTCCTCTGCTTGGAGTTGCTCCCATGAGCTCTCTACACTGGGGTTCTGGCCTGACCAACTGGAGGTGTGAAATTGTGATTTTCTGAGAGAGCAGAGCAGGGGCCAAGCATCCCACATCTAAGGGCTCCTGGATATCCAGAGACAGCCAGCAAAGACATGGATGGACACAGGGGCCTGAAGTTCAAGGACGTCCAGGTTGGTCCCACAGATGTGGGAGTCACACTCGATGCGGACTGTGCATAAAAATAAGGAAATGTCATACGGAGCTGATCTGATTCTTAGCAGCTGTCTCTAGGCCACTCGGCTATAACACAAGGGAGCTTTCACTGGGAAATCTCAAACTGTGACCATGAGTGTACACCAAAGTTTCTCTAACAGCATCATATCCTTATTCCCAGCTTGGCTTGGTTAAGCCTAAGCCTGCTTTGTTCTGGGGCCCATGTGGACCTTTTGGGTCCCACAGCAGCAGCCACTGTCCTCCATGAGCCACAACCCACTGGTATACCTCCCAGCAGCAGCAGGCTAGCACTGTGTACTCGCCTGAAGATGATGGTGATTTGCCACTACCATGTCTGTCTGTCAGTCTGTCTGTGTCATCGTATCATCAATACAAAAGCCCAGCTCTCTCAGACACCTAAATCCAAACCATTCTAAAATGTTCCAGTCTCCCTCATCCCTAAAACTACATCCAGGCCCTTGTATGAGGTTTATGGCTTAACTAATACAAAGACCTACACTATGCAAACAAACCTCAACCGCGGTGGCAGGCTTTCAGAGAGGGGTGCTTCAGTCCAGTGCAGTGACCGGCTCCCACCAGGCGCTTCCCTGGAGCCCCGAGCCATCCTCTGGCCCCCCAGCACCTTGCTGGCTGTGCATGCAGCCCAAAGTGACAGACAGGTCCTGAGCGCTGGCCGCACCTCAGCACTGTGAGGGTGTCTGGGGGACACGGTACCCCTGCTCCAGGGGGCTCGGCTGTAGCAGTAGTCCGCCGCACTGCGACCCAGGCCCTCTAAGTGCTCTCCCTAAGATTGATTCCAAAAAAAATATAAAAAAGAAAAATTTTCAAATATTATCTTGTTATATTATTTGAAAGAGAAAAAATAGAAATGAAGCAAAATTTCAAAATAGGGTAACAAGAAATTAGTCTATTGCTATCTTCAAAGTCGTTGCTCAGGTTGTCAGATACAGGCCTGTAGAACTGATCAAGCAATATAAGTGCTAACCATTCAATGAACTAATAGAAATTAGGAGTGCAGTTACCAGGGCCAGTGGTATAGCTCAGCGGACTAAGTGCTTGCTTAGGTAAGCGCAGCGGCCAGGGTTGGATCCCTGCTTCCGCTTGCTGTGCTGGCCCCGCCTTCGGGTGCTCTGAGCCAGCGATAGAGTCCAGGCGTGGTGGCGCGCGCCTGTAATCCCAGCACCAGGGAGGCAGAAAGCAGGAGGATCACTGTGAATGTGGGCTGCATAGTGAGACCCTGTGTACAAAAAAACAAAAGAAAAGAAAAACCTAAAAAAAAAAGGAGTGCAGTTACCTTGGCTATTTTGCACACACATACATGTCCTTTCCCCCTTCCTTCTTTTCTCTTTTCCCCTTTCCCAGTTGTTTGTTCCTTTTGAACAGTTGCTTTCCCTTTCACTGTACCTGTTGTACTTTTTGGATCTTATTTACTCTTTTATTTCTTACACTAGGGAGGTGATATAATGCTTATACATGTGGGTCTTACTTATTTCACTTATGAATATAGTATGTATTTGCATAAAAGCCTCGAGTTTATCTTCCTTTATAGCTAAATACTATTCTATTGTATAAAAATGCCACATTTTTTATCCATTCCTCAGCTCGTGGATGTTTTGGCTGTTTTTAAGGTTTTGCTATGACAAATTATGCTGCTATAAACATGGGTGCACATATATGGCTGTGGAATATTTTAATTGCTTCTGGAAAAATACCCAGAAAGGGGACAGCTGGATCTAATCCTAGTTGTTGGTGGCTTTTTCATGTATTTGGTACAGGTTTCACTACAAAGCTCAGGCTCATAGTGATCCTCCTATTTTCAGCCTCCCCAGCCTGGGGTTACAGGTGTGCACCGCCACTCCTGGTCTTGGGGCCGGCTCAGTGTGCCCATGGGTGGGGACAAATGCAGCATGTTAATTCTAGTTTTTTGAGGAATCTCCACACTAATTTCCATAGTGATTATACCAGTCTACACTCCCATCAGCAATGGAGAAGGGTTTCTTTTTCCCCCCACAGCCTCACCAGGCTGTGAATGTGTCAACATTCTTATTGGTTGATTTTTTTAACGAAAGTCATTCTTTCCAGAGTGAGATGAAATCTCAGTGTATGTATATCACCATGCACTAAACTAAAGTCAAAATAGGTTAAAGAACTAGATATTAAAATAGAAACACTAAATCTACTAGAAAAGAAAGTAGGGAAAGTAATTAAAGACACAGGGGTAGGCAGAGAGCTCATGAACAAAAGCCAAACTGCATTGGAAATACTTCAAATATTCAACAACTGGGATCTCATCACATTAAAAAGTTTTTCCACATCAAAAGAAACCACCAACAGAGTGAAAAGAAAACCCATAAATTGGGGAAAAAATTAGACAACAGTCCCTCAGACAAAGGACTATCTAGAATTAAAAATGGCCCCCCAAATTCAAAGATCCCATCCACAAATGGGCATCTGAGATGAGCACACACTTCTCAGATGAAAAAACACAAGTAGGCAAGGAGATTTTGAAGATTCTCACCACAGGAGAGTTTAAAGTGGTGGACACGCTAGCCATCTTGCCTCGGACATCACACAATGTGCACATGCCTTGAAGCGCCACCTCGTGCTCCACCTGTGGACAAGTGTGCACTGGCCACAGTGAAATCAGTGCAAAGAGCTCTGCACACTAGCCCCGTGGCCCACACACCATGCAGTCTCAGGGGCAGCAGGTACAGGGGGAGAGGTGGTGCTGTCCCCACTCTTCACAATTCCCCTCCAAGGCAGGAGGCAGCTGCATCATAGGCTGTGCATCTGTGCTGTGAAAGAAGCACCATGCACCAGAACATTCCACTCTTCACCATGGTCTTCCTTCACCCTGGGAAGTGGAAGCGAGCTGGAGTCCTGAATGTCCACTCACTGTGGGCTCCTCTCTTCCTCAGGAATGTGTCAACATTATGTTTTCATGACTGGAATAGCAAGCCAGGCAGCTTGGGATCACAAGACCTACTGGGACTGGAGGGAAACTGGATCGTCTAATGAACCTATAGAGGAGGTTGTGTTCTGGAGTAGCTGTGCAGATATTCTTTGGAATAAAAATCATAGCTTGAACAACATAAGCCTGCAATTACTTCTTTTTCTTTTCCTCTTTCTATTTTTATTAGTGTGGGCTTGTAATGCACAATGTTCACACACTCCGGGGACTGGACGCAGGCATGCCCCATCCCAATTCCTTGTATCTCCCCTTCCTGCCCCTTCTCACCCCCCATCTCCTGATCCTGCCCATGTGAAAATACCTCAGTAGCTCCCCTTTTCCTACTACCTGTCTTCCATTTTGCTCTTTGGGACTCCTAATGTAAAAGAAGCCATGTGACATGGAAGCGTGTGCTTCTGACTTATTTCACTTCACATTATGTAATCCCATGGCATGTCCACTTTCCTGCTAATGGCTCATCCACCCTTCACAGCCAGCTTCATGCCCTGTGCAGATAAATACCATATTGTCTGTCATTTTTTGAGGGATGCACAGGCTGCTTCCAAGATTCAGCTATCATGAGTTAGGCTACTGTAAACAGGTATGCATGTGTCACTGTAATCTGACATCTTAATTCTTTTAGGAAGTTACAAAGAAAGGGAATAGCTGGGTAGAATAGAATTTCTAGCTTCGTGTTTTGAGGGGTTTCCATACTGATTTCCACAGCAATCACACCAGTTTACATTCCCACCAACAGGGTGGGAAAGGCTCTTTCACCTGCAGCCTCGCCAGCTACATTACTACTTAAGTTCCTGGTAATGGCCATTCTTTGTAAAATAAGATTCTTTCAGTGTTGTTTGAATTTGCATTTCTCAAATGGCCAACCACGTGGCACATATTTTCATGCACTTATTGGAAACTTGTGCTGAGAAGTATCTGTTTATCTCAGTAGATTCAATCTATGTTTTGATTGGGTCTTTTATTTGGGGGTCTTTTCTTGAGGTCTTCTTATATTCTAGATATTAGCCCTTTGTTCAGGTAGTTGCTGGCAATTTTCCCCATTCCCTAGGTTGCCTCTTCACTGTGTTGGTTGTTTCATCTGATGTCCAGCGGCTTTTTAATTTGATATGAGCCCATTTGTAGACTCCTCTTCCTCTGAGGTTCTGCTCGTTGAGCCCTGGCCTATGCCTATGTCTTTGAGTTGTATGGATTTTGTCTTCTAGCAGTGTGGTAGCTGATACACCGTGTCAGCTTGAGAGGTTGGAAGCCTAACTGACTGGGCTCAGTAACTCCATGCCCTGGGAAGGGAGGACATGCCCCAGAGTGACCCTGCAGTTCAGGGTAAATGAAGGGGCTGAGGAACACTTCTGCACCCCACTAGAGGAACTTGGATCTTCGCAGCCACCACCACTTTCTCAGAGGAGCAACGGTCTTTGCAGTCAGCATGGAGCAAAGAGAGAGGCACACCACTGCTGCTGCTGCTCCTCCACTCCCCGTGGCTTTCTGTACCGTTAGCTGCTGCCCTTTGCCATGTGCCACCCTTCCTCGGAGCCAGCCAAGCACAGACTGAAACCCCCACAAACTGTGAGCTAAGGTATCAAGTATTGGATCTGAGCGACAAGTGAGAAGCAGCTGTTTTAACACTTGAGATCTTTGATTCAGTTTTATTTTGGTTCCATGCATGGTAAGATGCCTGGGCCTAAACTTAGTCTTGCACATGTGGGCAGCCAGCTTCCCCAGGACTGTTTATTAGAGAGGCTGCATTTCCTTCAGGATGATCAGATAGCTGGGTGCACCTGAGCATTTCTGCGGCCTGCAGTTAGCTCTGTTGGTTGGCCTGGCTCTGCCCATGCCACTACAGACTGTTTTCAGTACTGCAATTTCATAATCAAACTGTAAGTTTGGGGTTGAGGGGCCTCCTGCTTTGCTCCTGTTCCCCAGGTTTGCTTTGGCTGCTCTGGATCTCCCCTTGTTCATATGAATTTCAGGATGGCTTTCTCTAGTTCTGTGAGAAATGCTGTTGATATTTTTATTTGAATTGTTTTAAATCTGTGTATCAGCTTTGGAAGTATAGCAGGGTCAGCCAGATAGCTCAGCAGCCTAAAGCTCCTGCTTGGTGGACAAAGGACCAGGTCCAGTCTCCAGCATGCCATGTCAGCCCTGCCCCCACGGCACGCTGAGAGGGTACCTGAGACTAGGTGTGGTAGTGCGTGCCTGTAATCCCAGCACTCGGGAGGGATTCAAGTCTGATCTGTGCGGTGAGACCCTGTAGACCCTATACTAAATACATTTAAAAAAAAAAGAAAATATAGCTATTTTGACAATATTGGTGCTGCGTATCCAGGAACAGGTGATAACTTGATTTTCTCTTGTCTTCTTCAACCTCCTTTTCCAGTATGCTATAGTTTTTATTGTAGAGGTAGCTCACTTCCTTTGTTAGGTTTATTCCTAAGTATTTCATTGTTCTTGATGTCATTGTAAACAGATTGCTTTCCTAATTTCTTTCTCAGTGAGCTCATTAATGGTATATAGGAGTGCTATTGATTTTATATTCCTTTGCTTTAGTGAATTTTGCTAATAGTTCTGGGAATTTTTTGATGTAATTTTTTTGGATTCTCTTCTACATGGAGAATCATGTTTTCTGCAAATAATGACAATTTTACTTATTCATCTCATATATATATATATATATATTCATCTCATATATATATATATATATTCATCTCATATATATATATATATTCATCATATATATATTCATCATATATACATATTCATCATATATATATATTCATCATATATATATATATTCATCATATATATATATATATATTCATCATATATATATATATATATATCCCTTTTGTTATATCCCTTTTGATATATCCCTTTTGTTTCTTTCTCTTACCTGGTGGCTCAGACTAAGGTTTTAAGCATCACATGATCATATCTGAGCCAATGTCTCTCTCCCTCTCCCCCTCCCCCTCCCTCTCCTTCCTTCTTCCCCTCCCCTTCCCCTTCCCTCTCCCTCTCCCTCTTTCTCTCTCTCCAGGATTATGGGTTATCATCTCCCAACAGCAGAGGTTATGGAGGAATCTTTTCTGCAGAGTAGGAACACCAAAAGGTGGAGGAATCCCTCTCTTTAAAAGAAACTAGGAAGACAGATAAGCTGTGGGAAGCAGTGTGGACTTGTGGAAGTGCCACTGCAGGTGGCAGCAGTATGAGCACTGGCTCTATGTGACAACAATGCAACAGCCCAAGCCATACCCTCAAGGGGAGGCAAAAGCAAGAGTCTCCAGATGGACCCTGTTCAAGGTGCAGGAAAGGAAAAACTTGTCCTTAGCTTGTAGACAGCGTGCAAGCAGCTCTTCCACAATCCCCCTCCTCTCTCCGGCCCTCCTCACACCAGCAAGCTCTCAAAACAAGTTAATGTTTTTACTTGGAATTTCATATTTTCTTCATTATTTGATTACAGTACAGTATTTTGATCATTTTTACCTGAACATTTTTGGATTGTGGTATTACAACCATATCTGGTTCCGCAGCACTAGCTTTGCATTTGGGTGCCTCCTGCTTGTGGCAGCTCCACGGGTTGAACCCAGTGCTTCCCATTGAGCTACACACCCATCTTTTTTTCTTTGAAGTGAGATTTTTTTGGGGGGTACCAAGAGTTAAACTGAGAACCTTATACTTGCCCAGCAGGCACTTGTGCTATTATGTCCCTGGCCCTAGTTCTTATTTTTCTAGGACCATCAGATGGATCACTAGGTCTGTTTGTGTGCTGTAGGCATTTGCAGCTATAAACTTTAATCACTGGGCTGTTTTCCTTGTGTCCTACCTGCCCTGACATGGTGTACTAGCACTGTCATTTAATTCTAGGAGGTATCTTATTTCTTCTGCCCACTGATTATTCAAAAGTATATTGTTTAATTTCAATCTTTGCATCATTCTTGTGGGGGCTTTTGCCTCTGATTTCTAATTTCATTGCACTATGTTCTGATAATATGCATCATATAATTTTAATTCTTTTGCCTTTATTTAATGAAGGTTTGTGGGTTACTTGTGGTCTATTGTGGAGAGATTTCCATGTGCTCCCGAGAATGCTCTGCTGTTGGGTAGAATGCTCTGTAGATGTCTGGTAAGTCTGTTCATTCAAAGATTTGGTTCATCTCTAGCATTTCTTTGCTGATTTTTTTTTTTTTTTGTCTAGCTGGTCTAACTGCAGTAGTGGCATATTGACATCTCAGATTATAGTCATACAGAGGTTTGGCTGACACTTCCAGTGGTGTCTGCTTAATGAGACTGGGTGCACACTGTAAGGGAGGTATGTTTATACTAGCTCTCTTCCTGCTGAATTATTCTCTTAAACAATATGTTTTTTCCTCTTCTGTTCACTTTTGCCTAAAGCCCACTTGGTCTGTACATAGGATTAACTACTCCTGATTGCTCACATGGAGTATTGTTTTCCATCCTTTGATGTATTTAGTCTATGAATATTTTTTTAGTTAAAATTAGGTCTTGCCATTAGATTCTGTTCCTTGTTATATTCTGTTAATCTGTGGTTTCATTGGGGAAGATGATAGGATTAAGATCATTCACACTCTGGCTGCATCCATTTATCTACAAAACCCTCAAATTTATCTCTTTATAGCTGAACAGTACTCTATTGTTGATGGAAATTGTTTGATGGGAAGGATAAACTGGGATGAGGGAAGGGACAAATGAGAAGACAGGTTTGGGTGTATTTGCAGAACAGTTTGGATAACTGTTTCTGCTGATCTTTTGAAAGTAGCAGTTAATGCTTAAATTGTTTTTACTGACTTTTTTCTCTTTTGAATTTCTTGTAGCTTTTTTGTTATTTTTCTAAGTGAAAATGCTATTTTACACATTTATATCTTGTAATGTGAACAACCAATCTGAAGATAGTGTTCTGTAATACAGCAATCACTGATGAATTCCTATTACTTCACTTAGTGACATCTTGTATCATTTCTAATACTGTTTTTTCTTTTTATCTCTATTTTGTACTCTAAAAAGAAAAAAGCCATTCACACAGAATTATTAACCAAGGAACTGACAGTTCTGCTACCTCGTTCTCCTGTTGCTGGCTCCCTTTCTGTCCCCCTGACCGCTCCCTGTCTTCACTCCACTGCACATAGGCATTGCTGGGTGTCCTGTACCTTCCCAGGGCACCCTTGAGAACCTGCCTGAGTGCTGACTAGTGATGCTACACTTGTATCTGGCTGCCTTCCCACCTCAGCCTCATGTGATCATGGGTGGGTCTTTGTGGGGACTGATCTAGCATGTATGATGCTGGAATCAAGGATGGAATCAGATGGATTCTTGGTGCAGTGCTAAGATTCATGTTGCCCACCCCGCCATGAGTGCAGCCTGCCCCAAGGGTCTGCAGCCTGATAGCTTGTAAGGGACAGAGAGAGTTGCTGCTGCCACCGGCTGCCGCTGCTTGCTCCCTTCCTGCCCTCCGTCCACCATGAGCTGCTTCTCCTCTGCCACACACCCTGCCTTGGAGACAGATAGCTCAGAGCTGAAACCTGTGCAAACTGGGAACCAAAACAAACTTTTCCTCCTTTAACTGTGGGTGTTGTGCATTTTATCTCAGCAAGAAGAAATTTAACTATGACAGTGGTCAGGAATTTCTTAGGCTCTCTTTATCATGAAAATGTTATTGTTCCATCAATCTGGAAAAATAATTTTGAAGGATACATCAATCTGGGCTGCAAGCTGTTTTCCTTTAAGGCTTGAAACACTTCACTCCAAGCTCTCCTGGCTTATGAGGTTTGTGTTGCAAAGTCTTCTCTAATTTTAATGATTTTTCCTTCATAAATGATTTTTTATTTTCCTGTAATAGGTTTTAAGAAGCTGTTGTTGGGTTGGATCTTTGGGATTTTGACTATAATGGGTAATGGTATGTTCTCTTCTGAGCATGGCTATGTTCTATGTACCTCACTTACCTCTGTATATAAAATTCCTTTTCCATACTTAGAAATTTTCCTACATTATTCTGTATACAGGTTTTTTAAATGCCACTTGTGGTATCTTCTGATTTTACATTTATTCCAGTCAATTTCAGATTAGTCTTCTCTGCACCCTCTATCAGCTATTCATTCCATTTTATGTATGTATCTCTCTGGAATTGATCACTGACCATAGCCCTTCCTGTTCATTCTGACCTCTGTCTTCACAATGGTAGCCTCTTCTTTTGATAGTTTTGACTTCTTGAATTTCTGTTTGGTACCATTTTGTGGACTCTAATTCTTCCCTATGCTGGACATTCACATTTTGTATTGCTTTACTTAGCTCAGTTAGCTTTTTATTTGTGTCTCCTGTAAGCTTGCTGAACATTTTATTTGTCCAATTATTTGTTTAGCTATCTTCTTTGAGCTTGCAAAGCACCTTACTGATCTGCTTTATTTTCTCTTCTGCTACCTTCCAAATAATCCTGCTGTGTAGCTGTGGATACCCACCCCCACCCCCATGCCATGTGGATTAGCTTTGAAGGAATTGTGGGGGTTGGGGCCATTTTATTGCCTAGCTTTCTCCTATTTCTACTATTTTTCCTGAGGCTTTAAGCCTGACTGTAATGGAGACTGTTGCTAGTGTGGAAAGCATTTCAGTTGGTGTCTGTCTTTCAGTGATGCACTCTGAGTGCTGCCTGTCCCAGAACCACCCAACCCCCACTTATTTGTAAAGGGAGGCTATCATGTATTTTGCTCACTACCAAGTTCTCTAGGCCTGGGCTGAAGTCTGGCTAGTGATACCAAGGCACTGGCATGCAGAGAGAACCAGTGGACAGCACCAGCTGTGTCACCTTGGCTATAGCAATAAACTCCGCAACAATAATAGTGTCAAAGACGCAGGACATTGACATACTCCAAGAACCATTGGTATCCCACCCTGAACCACAGAGAAGCGGCCTAAAATTATTATACAAACACTAAGGCAAAAGTTATATTTTTTGTTACATAGGTCTTGCTTTATCTCAGTCTTAACCATCCATCAGAAAAGTATAAAAATGAGGTTTATAAAATAAAGCCATAATAATCAGCTGAGTGGTAAATGGTTGTAGTCAACAACTTCTTCAGATAACTCACTATTATTGTGGACTGCTGTTGGAGTGTTTCACTAAATTCAAGCACCTAGAATAATTGAAAGCCAATAGAATACCCATCTCTGACGGGACTAAACAATAAAAGGGGATACAAAAGAAAAACCATTCTGTATTTGTATGTACAGAGCAATTAGGATAAATATGCAGTACTTTCACATTATTCTATGAGAAGAAAGATTTGCACTAATAGTGTTTGGACAGGATATCCTGTCTGCTTCTTGTACTATGGATAACCACCAGGAAGATAACAATGTTAAAAGTATTAATTATTGAAACTGTACTATAATTCAGCTTTAAAAAATGGATAGGTATACAGCTACATTCTCTTAACTCAATGAATAGAGGTATCTGCTCTAATAGTGTTTGTAAATAGAATATCATGTCTGCACCTTGTACAACAAACAACCACTACAAAAACAATATGCAATGTATTATTAAAAAGTAAAAAATAAACACTAAGGCAAGCTAAATATTGACCTGCAGGAAGCACTGCTACAAGGAACAACTTCACCTCCCTCACAGAAGAACAGCACTCAACAGTAATAGCAGTGTTAACTCCATAAATATTCATGATGGCTAGAATTTCTTTTGTTTGTTTTTTGTACCAAGGATTGAACTCAGGACCTCACACTTGCCAGGCAAACACTTATTCTACTGAGCTATTTCCCTGGCCCAAGTACATAAATACTCATGAGGGTATTCATGTCTCCTCACAGTTTTTCCAACAGTTTCCCAGGAATGGGATTGGGTGTTCTTGGCTTCTTTGCTACAAAGCCCTCAGGCCTGTCTGGGTTTTAAGAGACAGAATCGCTAATTTTACTTCTATGATCAGGCACACATTGTTTGTATGCTATTCGACCTACTCTGAAGGCATTCATGCAGCCTATGTTCACACAGTGCCAGGCCCTGTGGCCTGCAAAGACACTCTTTCTGTGTGGCACACTTTGAAGAATAAAAGGTTCTTTTTTATGGCAAGATATGTAAGTTTGACTTCCCTGTGACTTCCTTCTCCGAGGCCCTTTTCTGTCCCTTAGGGCTAACAGTGAATAATTTACCAGGCTTTCTCTCCTGTGTACAGCTCTTCACCCTGTCTGCAATCCCCTCTAGTTAGGTCCGAGTCTGACAACCCATGGAAGGAGATACTCTTGGTATTGGCTCTTTTCTATGACTCACTTTTCTGGTCAGATAAGCCACAATTCCTCACTGATCTGAGATCCCCTCTGTGCTCATAGCCAAACAGAACACAGCAGGTAAAGCTGAGGTACTGCACTGTCATAGTCAGGTAGGGCTCCTGTGCACCTCCACTTCATGTGTAAGGACATAGTCCTCTCCCAGGCTGAGAGCAGCCTGGTGTTGCAGTCCCTCAGAGAGCCCTACATTTGCTGAGCATTCCTGCAAGTGACAAGCTTGCAGGAACCAGAGGTACAAGTGGCTGTGGCTCCCTTGGGGCACAGAAGTGCTCATAGATCACAAGTAATGAGGCTAAGCTCCCAGAAGCAAGAGATGTGGACCAGACCTGCTGCCACACTGCCCCTTCTCCTTCCTGTGCTTTGTGCCAGTAGGTCAGCAAGCCAGCTCAGCTTCTGCTTGGACTTCATTCTTCTTGCATATTTGCAAAGCAGAGAAATAATATCCTTCCCATAAAGGATATTGTTAGGGAAAATAAGGGAAGGAGATACTAAAAGATGCTAAAAAAAAAAAAAAAATGTTGGCTACCTTCTTCAGTTCTTTGATGTCCAAGTTGTTCTATTTTTTAAATATACTATCCAGCAACATTGAGGAATCTAATCTTTAGCCTTCAGGTAAGGCCATTGTGTTTATACATATTCCAAAAAGAAGAAAAATATCTGTAGACCTCCTTCCTGAAAAGTTCTTCATTATGCCCAGCTTTCATTACTTCTGCTTCTCTCTCTCCAAGTGTAGAATGCTCAGGTTGGGGCAGACACACCCTCAGCTTCGGCCCTGTTTTGACTCTTGCCTATCATCCTTGTAGCACCTAAAGCCAATGGTCTTCCCTTCTTGAAGGAGATGGGAAGCAACACTCTAGCAGTCTCTGGTCGGCGTCCTGCCCTGGCTCATCCTGTGCTCACTGCAACCCTGTGAGGGGGCATCGCCATGAGGGGCTATCCTCCCACACACAGAGAGGTGTCTACATGTAGAAGCATCACTTCATGGCCCTTGATGACTAAAGTTTGTCAAATAGTTGAATAAATACAGGACTCTAAGTTGCAAAATCACTAAGAATTTTAATGTGGCCAAAGCAGAGCCGTAGGCCAAGCTTGGACTTTCTCAATGCAGAGGTACAGTCATATGCTGTCACATACACAGCACCTGTGTCCTCACACATCCATACACGGAAGCTCCAGCCCCAGGGCAGGAGCCCTGGATATGGGGTGGGAGGACCCCAGGGCCAGGGCAGGCCACAGGATGGACCTAGTGAAACAAAGAGGAGGTGATTCTCTCTCTCATTCTCTCTCTCTCCCCCTCCCCCTCTTGCTCTCCCTCCTTCCCTCTTTTTTTTCTCTTCCTCCCTCCCTCCCTGCTTCCATCCCTCCCTGCCTCTCCTCACTAGCATTGAGATGTAACCCACACACCACAGAATCTACTCATTTGAAGGCTACATTGAGCCAGGCTGGATGCTGCAGCCCACAACTCCAGCACTCAGGGAGGCTGAGGCAAGACAGTCACAAGTTCAGCCCAGTCTGGACAATTCAGCAAGATCATGTCTCACAATAAAGAAAGGTTGGGATGGAGCTCAGTGTGAAGGCCCTGTACTTCAAAATAAAATGCCATGCACACTTCCATGGCCTTCGTTGTAACTGCAGAGAAGTGCAGCCATCCCCACAAATTTAGAATATTTTCATGACTTCAAAAGAAAACCTTTATCGCACAGCCATAGGCCCCTGTGATTCTCACCCTCCCTCCAGCCACAGGCAACCACGAGTCCACTTCCTCTGTGAGGATGTGGGCTTCTGTGACAATGGACCATGACGCTCATTGTCCCGAGCCTGCAAGGAGGTGGCTGCGGTTTACACCCAGATCCCTGGCTGCGGTTTACACCCAGATCCCGCCCGAGACACAAGCTCCTCAGAGCTTTGGAAAGGATCACACGTGGGGACTCTAAGGCTGAACTACACTCAGGAGAGACCTGACTGGGAGAGGCCCGCCTGGGGTTGGGCAGGACAGGGAGTCTCTCCTCCTGTCTCTTCTTGGCTCCTCATCTGGCTTTGTGAGTGCGGCGACCTGAGCAGCTTTTCCTGCAGGCCCCTTGGCCTGAGTCTCTTCCTTTGAGCTGGCTGGCTGCAGGCTGAAAAGCGAGGTGCAGTGAACATCCTCAGCTGTGGGCATACAGAGCGGCCTCCCAGCAGCAAGAAAATGCCTGAGGTGGGGACCCTAGGAGGGACACAGAGGTGTGGTCCCACTTGGAAGAACAAGCAGGCCTGCCACAGCTCAGCCGGCCCACCTGGAGCCAAGGCTGGAACAGGAGCCCCAGGGGTGGGGTGGGAAGCCAGCTTCTGGCAACCGATCTACCTCTGACCCGTGTTTCCTCTGAGAATGGCTTTTCTTTTGAAACTCAAGTATTTATCAAAAGGAAATGGGCAGTATTAGGACCACACAGCCTCTCCATGGCCCCACAGTGAGTGCAGGGTTTGGAACGCAGGTCGCTCCCCTCTGGAGCTGAGGTCAAAAAAGAGCTCAGCTTCCTTGAAGAGGAAGAAGGAACACAAATGCCACATCAGACTTTAAGGCAGGAAGTTCATTTTCTTTTAATCCTGCAAAGCAAACCCAAAGGACATGGCAGGGAGAAGAACAAAGAAGAAAGGAACTGAGAAATGGAAGGCCTCAGGGAACCAGGCAGCCAAGGCACAAGGAGGAGGAAGAGGCAGAGGCCACAGTAACAGACTGAGCCCAGCAGACGGGGCCCCCTGACCAAGTCTCCTGGTGCTGAGTGGACCCCACTGCCTCTGTGGGAGACGTGGGCCCCTCTCAGGGAAAGGAAATGGAGGGGAAGGTGGTGGAGGGGTCAGCCACCTCCACCGAGCCCACAGAGCCTTCCAGAAGAGCAGAAGCTGAGCTCCAGTCCCCAGCACAGGGCAGGAGCAAGACTCTTGGTAGGACATGAAGTCCCATGTTAGAGCCAGCTGCAAGTGACAGGCAGGGAATGAGCTAGACCACAGCACAGCAGCCTCACCTGGGCAGGAAGTCAGGATGGGAGGCGAGAGTCGCCATTGCATTGTGGACAGCCACTCCGGCTCCACCACATGCATGAGGCAGAGCAGAGCTCACCTGCCCCAGCTGTCTGCCCTTCAGGTTCTGTTACCTGCCACCAGGCATCCGCCCCAAATTGCACAAGAGGTCTGTTGCTCCCTTGCAAGTGAGGAGCATGGCCCAAATTTACAGAACTTACCCAGTGGGCTCTACACAGTAGTGTGCCCTGCAGCCATCAAATAGCAGCCATGTGCACCCTCACTGGGCATCGGGTGCCGTGCTGAACAGCCTGTGCCTTTTGACTGTTTAATTTCCCCGAGGACAGTGTTATATTCAAGTCCTCCTGCCAGATGGAGTGGTTAGTATGAAGGTCCACTGTACAAAGGCAGTGGTCCCACGGACAGTTCAATGGGAGGCCATGGACAGCTCACTGGGAGGCTACCGACAGCTCACTGGGAGGGCATGGAGAGCGCACTGAGAGGCCATGGACAGTTCACTGGGACAGTTCACTCAGGCAGAGGTGCAATAAGAGCAGAGATGAGCCTTGTGGTCCACAGAGCCTTACAGAGAGCCAGGCACAACATGGGCTTGAGTTCCCTGAACTTGGCTCGCAGAGCCCTGCTGAGTGGTGGGCTGTCTCCCTGAGCTGGGCTGTGGCCTGCTTGGCCAGCAGTGCCACCTCGGCTGAATGGCTCCAGGCTATACCATATGCTTAGTGTCACCACTGGGGAGGGCAGGGGCGGGGTGTGAGAAGCCCTTGTCCTGCTATGAAGGGGCTCCAGGTCCACTGGAGTCCCATGTGTCAAGGGTTGGGTGCAGAGACTTGCAGGGAGCAGAAGGGAGGGAAGCAGCAAATGCAGACTGCAAGTGCACTGCATGGTGTGCAGCTTGCAGCCCCAGGGAAGAAGCTTGCGTGAGACACCCCACACCTAATTCTTGCTGCCAAGAGCACATTGTAAAAGTCATTATTTCACCCACCCGAGTGCCTTCCCACTCACACACGGGAAGCAGTGGGACTGTCAGGTGGGACTGTCCCCAGGCGTGCACCGGGCCAGGCCAGTCAGTGAGTTGCAGCAGCTGCCCCTGCTCCGCCACTCAGCCATGGGTCAGTTTCACAGTGATCCTTTCTGCCCTCTGCCAATTGAAAGAAACATGGAACAGCGAAGCTCTGCTACCCCAATCACCTAGAAAAGGCTTAGCTATCCCAGGAGATTTTTCTTTTCTTTCTCAGAGCATAGAAAAAATAGAAATGAAGGCAAAACTCAAGACCAGCTCTGGTTTGAGCTGCTAATGGGCTCCAGAGTGGCAGCTCAGAGGCTGCTTCTTGTGAGGTCTCAGTCAGCACCCCCAGCACCCCCAGTACCCACTGCCACCAGCGTGGGAAGGGCAAGGCCAGGAAGCCCCACCCTTGAGCACAGTTCTGGCCATGCTGGCACCTGCTGCCAGAGTCTGTGGACGGGTATGTAGGATGACTCCAGCACAGTCGCTTTGGAGGGAGATTTCTATCTGTGTCTGAAAGGGGAGGAGAGGAGACTTGGTCAGACGGAGCAGTGGGGCAGGGGGCACCCAGCAGCAAGGTGGTTGTTAGCAGGCACAGTGCTCGGTCGACCTCCAGCACCACACACACTACACACTGCACACACCCATACCCCCACACCACACATACATCTTACACACCACACACCACAGACACAACCCATGCACACACACCACACACACCAGCTGTACAGTTTTGCCATGTATCCAGCCTACTTTGGAATCCAGGCAGTGTCCAGCCTGTGTTCTCACAAAGTAGATGTGCACCACTGGCACGCATGAGTCTTCCAGCACCTTGCACCCCTGTGCAGCTTCTGTTGGCCGAGGCAGTCAGGGCCTTCCTGCTTCCTTTGTCTCTCTCGGCAGAGGTTACTTTAGACCCTTCACACAAGGACTCTAGGTGAGGCAGACTGCCCACTGCTTGACTCAGCTGATTTCTCGAGAATAGACTTAAACACCACCTCACACTGGAGAATCAGAACCACAGTTCGCACTGTCGCAGCTTCCACTCTGGGAGCTGCCAGTCTCAGGAGATGGCCAGGCATGAGCAGGAGTGGATGCCGTGGGCCAGTCCTGGGCTCTGCTCCCTGCGGCTGGGGTTGTGTTGGTGCACCGCAGAGCATCCTCTGGTTTGGGTGGGCTTGGTCTTGAGGGTCCTGGCAGTCCAGATCTCTGAAGAATCTCTTGCTGTGGACACCCTGGCTAATTGCATGCAATTTGTAAAGTCTCTCTTGGTCAAGACCAAAACCAGCCCAAGGGGATGGTTGCGCCTGTCCACTCCTGCAGGGAGGCCTTACCTGGCCTGCAGCCTGCCTTGTTTAGTAGCCGGGGTCATGTGCCACATGCCTCCTCCCCAGCTTGATCCGCCTATAACAGCCCAGGACCAGGGAGTCCCAGGCCAAATTTGCACACTGCATGCTGCAAGCCCACTGGCCCACCCTCCGTTGAAGCCCCTCAGGCCCTGGCTACTGACGCCTGTTGCCCGATGTCGGTCAGGGCTCACCTCAATACTGACTATCACAGCACTGGCCTCCTCTGCTGTGTTTCTGTTCCGGGACAGAAGAGTCCCTGATTTCTGCAGACCTCTGGCTCTCTGACTTCCTACCTCAGGCCACGTCCTGAGGGCTGCATGCTGGACACCTGCCTCCCTGCCTTGTCCTGCTAGGAAAGGGCTTCATTTCCATGGCCCTCTACAGTCTTCAGTCTGCCCAGCTATGGACCCCATCAGCCGGTTGACCAGAGGTCCTTCCACACTCACACTCAGTGCAAGGCCCACATGCCATTGCCACACAGAAACCCAACAGGCGTCCCACCTAAGCACTGCCATGTCCCGCCTGCATCCTCACCTTGCCCAGCATCTCCTGTATTCTTTCTCTGCTCCCTGTCCATTCCCCTTTCCTGTCATGAAGCTGTGGACTGTGGGCCACACCACCTGCCTGCTTTTCTCACACCCACACTGGGCAGCAGCATGCCCTCTCTGTCCCAAATATGTCCTTCACCAACCTCTCCATCTCCATGCCTGAGCCCCAGGCTCCAGATCCATTTCCTTCCTTCCATCCCCACCCCTGAGGATACCCTTATGAAATTGTTTCCAGTTCCTGAAAATTCTCCCATAAAACCCCTTTACTTCCTGCCACCCCAACTCTGGTGGACCCCCACACATACTGCATCCTGGGAGTGCACTCACAGGCACTGCATCCCCACAGGCACTGCATCCTGGGAGTGCACTCACACCCAAAACCACAAATCTACATACATCACTAAACCTCATCTAGACAACAGGTGGCTCCAGATTCATTTGTACGTGCTCAAACTCATGGTGTGACAAGGTACCTGTATTCTCAGCACTTGGGGAGCTGAGACAAGAGGATCACTGGGAGTTTGAGATTATCCTAGACTACAAAGTGAGCCCAAGAACAGCCTGAACTGCACAATTGACACCCTGTCTCAGACTCTCACACCCCTTGTATGTCCCCATGGGACCCACCCACTCTGTGCACTCAGCCACAGCACCACAATGGTGCTGGAGGTGTTCATTCTCCCTCATTATCCCTTCTCCATGCATGCACTGAGAAACAGCCACAAACTCACCAACTCCCTGTGCACAGTCTTATGATCATTGCGATATGCATATACTCCAGTACACATATTCATAAGAGAGCTGAGTACTCAAACACACACACACACACACACACACACACATGCACACACACACACACACACAATTGTGTGTCTAAAATGTCATATCCTGTTGTTATGGCAACCAACAGACCTTGCAAGAACAAGGACACAGAGACTAGTGCTGGGCTTGGGAGGAGGATAGGGTGCTTGCGGTGGAGGCCTTCCTCTCAGCTTCCTGGAGTAGTGTGGTACCCTCGGGGCATGCCAGTGCACTCATGTCACTCCTTTCCTTGCCCTCTCATTCCTCTCCCTCCAGGAGTCCTGGGCCACCCTGTTCCTCGCGTGCACACCTTCCACCTATCCCGTCCATGGTGCACCTTCCCATCTCACGGAGCCCATCCCTCAGGTGAGGAACCCAGCAGGTCTTCAGCGAAGGAGTCCTTGCTAAGCCACTCATGCCTTCCCCTCCCCACTTCCTCTCATCTGCAAAGCAGAGCTCCTCCGAGAGCCCCCTCCGCTTGCTGCTTTCCTCACTGACCAATGTTGCCACCGGTCAGGTCTTCTGGGTCAAGCACCAGCCGTACCCTGGCACACGTCCCCGTGGCTCATGCAGGTAGTGTATACCATGGGCTGTCTCAAAACAGAGACCTGGACGCCTCCTGCCATGCGTCTCTTTTCCCCTCCACCTGGGCCCTTCCAGTGGAGCTTGCACCTGGCCTCCTTCCCTTCTCACTTTCAGGCCCTCTTCTTCCTTCCCCCAGGCCCAATCCTGGAGCCAGTACCCTTCCCCACTCACTTTGCATGCACTGAACTCAACCACTGTCCTGGGCTCATCTCTGCTTGAGTTATTCATTCTGTGTCTCAAGCCTCATTACCAAAGCATCTGCACTAGAAATCTCCACCAACCACACCTCTCACACCTCAGACTCTAGGAGCTCAGATGTCGCTGCAAGTCCTGCTTTTCCAGAGCTGCTCCCTAGCTTCAGATGGACTGCACCATGGTCCACCCTGCCAAGCCACAAACCCAGAGCTCCTCACAAAGTCTTCTGTTCTCTTCCAGACCAGGTCACCTAGGCAAGCCCTAGATTCCATGTGCTGCCTACCTCCAAAATCTGGCTTTCTCTGCCTTCTTTCTACCCAGAAAAGCCCAGAAGCTTGTTATCTCCCACCCATTGTTTAATTAATTAATTAATTAATTAATTAACTTATTTATTTTTATGTATTTAGTATAAGGTCTGCAGGGTCCCATTACTACACAGATTGGACTCTGAGTGATCCTGCTGGGGTCAGCCTCCCAAGCACTGGGAATACAGGTGTACACCACCACGCCCATTCTCAATGGCCATCTCAGCATACCCCGAGGGCAGGGCCAGTACAACATGCCAAGTATTGAATCCCAGCAGCTGTGCTCTGCCTGAGTACTTTAGTCTTCTGAGCTATCTGACCGGCCTCCACCCATGTTTTTAAATCATGCTGTACTGAACTTTCCTGGTAATTTTTCTTGTTATCATTGAAACCTTCAGTCACTTGTACATTCCATAACCAGCTGACATGTGTGCCCTGACTCTTGCTCTGTGCCCCCTCCATGTCTCTGTAGCCCCTGGTCCTCACCGTGTGGTGTCCCAGGTGTCCCTGATAATTCCCATCCTCCACCAAGTTGTTGCTCCCTGGTTGCCTTGTCCCTGCACCTGGCCCTGCTCTGTGCATCAGGTAAGAGCTCTCCTTAGGGGCTCTGCAGCCTCTGCCTCCTTGAGGTCTTTGTCGTGTCCACCCCTGTCTTCATTGCCTGGCGGACGTGAGCAGGCTCTATCACTATCACCCTGTGTACCTCCCCGCTCCTGCTGCACTGGAGCTCAGGAGCCAGCATGTGGGGCTCTCAGGCACTGCTGCCCATCCTCTGCACTTCACACCTTCCAGGAGCTCAGCTGGGAGCTATGCTGCAGCCTCATGGTTGATGGAGTCTCACAGGGGACAAGGTAGGAACCGGAGGCCAAGGGAGCTCCAGAAGCGTGGCTC
This sequence comes from Ctenomys sociabilis, assembly GCA_004027165.1. Classification (NCBI taxonomy): domain Eukaryota; kingdom Metazoa; phylum Chordata; class Mammalia; order Rodentia; family Ctenomyidae; genus Ctenomys; species Ctenomys sociabilis. Next base: position 189,013 of record PVKA01000336.1, on the reverse strand, counting down.
CTGCTGTTAGCCATGTGACACTCTTGCCACAGCCTGGGCAGCACTGCTAGTTCCCACCCATGGACTGCAGCCAGGAAAGCGCACTTCCGTGACTCCCACAGGAGAAAGCTGGCTGCATCTCTCGTGTGCCTCAGGCCAACTGCTTGGCTCTTCACCCAGTGCCTCAGGCTTTCTTACCGCCTACCTGCTTCTTGAATATGGTTGGATTTGTGACCTCTAATTCAGTAAAAGACCAAGGGCTGCATCTCCATTTCTCAGAATCAATGGGCCTGGGTGGGAGCCAGAGAGACCTTGCCTCTCAGTACAGGATTTTAGGGACTGATCTCTCCATCCTTGGTTTCCACTTCTGTTGTCACCAGGACAGGAGGAGCACTGCGTGCAGTGCTATTATGAAGGCCACCGAGGTAAATGCTCTGGGCTCATAGACAGCACCACTGAGGCCCTGCTCATCACTAGGCAGAGGGTGCAGGACAGAGGTCCTCACATTGCATGTCTGTGGGAAATAAAGACAGAACAGGAAGTGGGCAAGAGGTGGGAGTCGGGTCTTAATGCTCCGCACTCCAACAGTGGGCCCACAGCACTACGGACACTCAGCTGCCTTAGTGAACCAGGTGGAATGAGTGAGTTTTCCTGCCTTAGTCAGTCTGAGCTGCCACAGCCAGACACCTAACACTGGGTAGTTTACACCAACTGAAACGATCACTCAGACCTCTAAGGCCAAGAGATAAAGACAGAGCCCAGCAGTTTTGTAGGACAGCTGTAGGTATATGCAAAGGCAAGCCCTGGAGTGGGAACAGCCAGGGCGAAGGGCCACACCTGCTTCTCTGCCTTCCTTATCAAGGCACTTGCTCTGCTCCTGAGGAGACCCCATCATGTGCCATCTTACAACTCTTTCACCTGGGTGCTTGTTCTAGCATTTTCACCGCAGGGCCGCCCTGGCTCTGTGAACAGGAGTGTGGCTGCCAGCTGCAGGTCCTGGAATAGTTACAGGATCACTAGGATTAATGCTCTGAGCTGCTGCATGCCAGCCACTGCACTCTGTTCTTGTAAGATAGCGAGCAAAGCAAGGACTTCTTCCAAACCTTGCAGACTAGCAGGGGGAGCCAGATAGTAACTAGTGTGTATGTCACTGAACAATGATCCCTGTACCCAGAGGCAGACAGGCCCCAGGGGCCATGGGGTGAGTGTGTGAATGACAGGAGGAGGGGGGGGGCATGACAAAGCCAGGGAGCCAGCTTTGACCCTGGCCCCGGTGACCTCCAGGCTGTCCTCTCTCCCACTGCCCTACGCTGGTCCATAGTCCTAGTTCTGGCTGCAACCTTGAAGGCTTCCGCCTGCCGCTTACTGTGCATTCCAGAGCTCCTCGAGTTCAACACTGCCCCCAGCACCTCCGAGGGAGTCAAGTGGTCAGTGACCAGGGATTTGAGGGGATTTCAGAAGACAGCCTTCCATGTGGCTCTCCTTAGGCACATTCTACATCAGGCTTCCACGGAGAGCAAAGCAGTCAAGCAATGGCCACTACTCACCCACATGGCTGACACTGACAAAGGATCTACAAACTGCAGTACAGGGTTTCAGGATAGATCCTGAGGAGACTTGACTGACCTCGTCAGATACAATGTAGAAAAGCTACATTTCTTGTTATATAGGTCTTCTTTATCCTGGTCTTTTTGTGCCTAGAAACGAGGCACAAAAAGTGAAGCCATGTTCATATGCTGAGCTGCAAAAGACTCAAGTCAACAACTTCTGACATTGCCAGTCCTATGGATAACCACTACTATTATGGACTACTGGACTATATTGGATTATTTTGCTGAATTCACGTGCCTACAATAGAATACCCATCTCTGACAGGACTAAACAAAAAAAGGGGATACAAAGGAAGGACCTTTTTGTATCTGTATATATAAAATAGTTAAGATAGTTATACAGCTACTTTCTCTTAATTCAATGGAAAAAAAGATTTATACTAATAGTGTTTGGACAGGATATCATGTCTGCATCTTGTACTATGAATAACTGCTATGAAGACAACAATATGCAATGTATTAATTATTAAAACTATTGTACTAATCAATTGTGAAACTGTCTCATTGCTATTTATTTCTCAATAAAATTATTTTAAAAAAAGAAGAGTGCCTTCCGTGGTCACTGCACACAGTACTGAGTGGGTCCTTATAATCATTCAATTTTTAGCTAGCAATATTTCATGATTCTTACTCCATATGTCTTCTCTTAAAATACTTATTTTAAAGAAAAAGAAAAAAACAAAATTCTAAAACAATATGATAGAAGGGTAATAATAGTTAATACATTGCATATTGTTTTCATGATTTTGAAAATAATTTTAAGAAATGGCAAATAAAAGAGACAGAAATGATACATAATTTCACTAAAAATGATAGGAACTCAACAATGGTTGTTATATTGCATATTGTTGTCTTCAGATTAGTTTTTCAGATTACTATATATAAGCATGCAAAATTGGTCCAAAAATTAAAAAGAAGAGAGAAACTATTTAAACATAAACTGTTACTTTCAGCAGAGCTGCAGAAATCAACGAAACACTCATCCCAGCCACCCTGTGCACATGCACACCTGTTTCTTTCCCCCTCCTTCTTTTCTGCTCTCCCTGCTCCAGCTGTTCCCTCCCTTGGAGCAGCTCTTTCCTGTTCACAGTATCTGCTGTACCTTTCAGCTCCATTTATTCTCTCAGGTTACTTCACATGGGAGGCGATGCCCTGCTCACCCACATGGGCCTTGATTACTTCACTGATGAACACAATATCTAGTTACATTCACTTGTCTACAAAAATCATAGCTTGTGGTTCTTTATTGCAGAGTAGTACATTGTATAAAAGTACCACATCTTTTTATCCATTCCTCAGTTGATGGACATTTGGGTTGTTTCTGAGATTTAGCTATGACAATTGTGCTGCTATAAATGTGGGTGCACATGTGTGGCTATGGTATGATGCTTTCAGTTCCAGGAAAATACCCAGGAGGGGAACAGCCAGGTTGAGCGTGACCTTCGATCCTAGCTCTCTGAGGAATCTCCACACTGATTTCGATAGTGGTTGTAGCCATGCTATTTTCTTTTTTTTCTTGACAGATGTACTCATTTCTTAGATGTAAAAATAAGGTCAGAATGTTCTTATCCTGATTCACATCAAATGGCAAACTAACTTTGTCTTCTTCCTCCAGAACAGGAGTGATCTGATATCTTCTTGGATTTCTGTAGCCAAGATTTTCATCCAAATCTGAAGCCAAAGCTTTTGAAGTGCTCTAAGAGCTCTGGTGCTCACTTCTTGTGGGAATACCAGCCTCAGACTTGTAGTGCAGAGGGTGGCACCTGGGCACCCTGCTTAGACCCGCTTTAGGATGGACTGAATGACAAAATCAGCTTACTCTCTCTGGCTCTGACCTTTATCCCTTCTGACTTGCTCATCAGTCATAACCCGAGGCTGGAAGAAAGCTTCTGGATGTGACATGCTTCACTTTGAAATATTTATAGCAAGGGGCAAGAGGGCTGCTGGCCGTGGTGGTGGTAGGGTAGAGTGTGTGTGTGTGTGCACATGGGTGTGTGCGTGCATGTGTGTGCACACACGTGTGTGTGTGTGTGCGTGTGCTAGCATAATCAAAAAGGCCTGCTTTCCGTGGGTGGCACATCTCTCTCGGTCTTACTCCTATGCATTGGTCACCTTTCCCATTGCTGGGACAAGACACCTGACCCAGGACTTACAGGAGGAGAAGCCTAGGTTGGCTTTTGGTTTCTGGTCTTTCATCCTTGGCCAGCTGGTTTCAAGGCAGATCTCAGAGGAGGACATAGCAAGCAAAGATGCCCAGCTCTCAGTAGCCTAGAAGCAAGGCAGGGGAGCACCTGAGTCCAGACGTGGGCCCGAGCCCACCCTCCATCACCTGCCAGAAGGTGCTCCACAGGTCACCTCGGTGCCTTGCCGGCCACCCCAGTCCCAGGGTTACAGCCCCTGTCCTCAGAGCCCTTCCTGAGGCTCATTCACAGCTTCCCTCACAGTGTTCTTCCCACCTGGGGGCTTCTTGGGCCTTTTTTCTATGTTTTCTTCTCTTTTCCAACCAGACTTCTGTATGTGCCTTGTGGAGCTGTTCAAAAAGCAGTCAATGTCATCTCCCCACCACAACCAAAGCCCTGCTGCTCCTCTGAAATTAGCCACCCTATAAATGACAGCCAAATCTTCAGTCCTGGGTTCCAGGGTGTTTGCAATCAGTCACAAAATTCTGGCTTCCTCTGAGCCCCAGCAGAAACAGCAACCAAGCCTCGCTGTGCTGATCCATTTGTCTTACTCCAAACACACTGTATTTATACATGAAAGTCCAGACATGACGTAACTAGGGAGTGTTAGCAGTGCATGCTTGAGTGTTCAGTAATTGCTGTTATTTTCAAGGGTTACAGTGGCCTGATTTATTTTAGAAAAAGCTGTTTTGTTTGTTTAGTAAGGTATACTTTAAAATTTCAGGTCGTGACATGGTGCCTAAGATTTACTTCACAGAAGTAGTGGAAAAGGGAGGAGATTAATAAGTGAATCCTTAGCTGTGGGTTAGGACTCACTGGAGCTGGTGGCAGCTGGCATCGCTGAAGCCCGTTATGTGACCATCTCTGCCTGTACATTGTACACATGAAGCACAAAAGACAGGTTCTCAGCCTCATTGCTGTCATTGGGCTGGAGAAGCCTCCTCCCTGTGGGGTATAGTGCCTGAGACATTAGAAGCAGCCCTGGCCTGCCCATCCTGGGTGCCAGAGCACCCCTTGAGTTGTGACCCAAGGATATCTTCAAATATCTTCAGACCTTACCAACTGCCCTTCAGAGTCCAAAGCAGTCCTGATTGAGCTGCAGTGTGACTCTGCTGCACACACGTTTCCCGGCACGTGAGCTGGAGGATCTGTGGCCTAGTGGCTGCTTCCTGCCTGGTGGAAATCCCACTGAGGCAGATACCATGATGCTGTGTCTAAAATACCTGATGCAGCGTGGAAAGCAATCCACATCTGCTGCACTGATGAAAAGCAGTTTTCAAAAGAGGCCATTGTGGAGCCCCTCTGCTCAGACAGGCCTGCATACATTGTAGGGTGGGTGCCCACCCTCCCTGTGCCTGTTTCCTCATGGCGGACTGGAGGCCATGGTGGCACCTAGCACGTGGCTTGTTGTGGGGGTTGGGCAGTCATCCGCCCTCAGAATAGTCAAGTCCTGAGAGCATGGCCATTGATGGTGGTGCCTTTGCCCCCAGAAGTCTGTCTTTGGAAGATAAAGCTTAGAGCTGCCCAAGCTGGTATCAGTGCCAAGCCCAGCGTGGGCAGCACCTGCATGGTGCACCATTCTGAGGCTGCAGCCCTGATGGACACCTTCAGTGGCCTCTCTGTGGGTCTCAGAACAGCCAGCTCTGTCCTGGTGGTTCAAGCCCCTTGCTGCCCAAGCTCTCTCTTGTGTCCTCCCTACCATTGCCCAGCCAGCCAGCCTCACTCCTCCTCAGCCCTAGGGCTGGAGTATGCTATTTTCCTTCATGGGAAGCCCTCTGCCCCTGCCTCTTGTTAGCCTCTGCCTGTTCCTCAGAAAGTGGCTTCAATGTCACTTCTTCTTCTGAGGAGCTGGCCTTCAGCCAGGCTGGCATCCTGGGCTCTTGTCACCATGTCCCCAGCAGCCCCGCTCACCAAGATGCACCCCCATAATTTATCATCCTGCTGGGTTAGTGGCTGGATATGGTGACCTGCGGCTGCACATTCCCCAATGTAGTCCTTGAGTCAGAACTCACACTAGGCAGCCAGTTATTACTTAGTGCTACATGAATAACTTCATTAACTCCTACCAGCCTCTGGCTCTAACTCTGCCCTGGTGCTCGGATGCAACACATTTTCCGTAACGAAACTGTAAGTGCTTGGTCATGCTAAGAACAAATCTAATGATGTATATGACATGTCCGCCATGTAGGGGCTCAGGATATTGAAGTAGTTAAGGTCGTGTCCTCTCAACCCTAATACTCAGCCCCCCAAAACCAAACGTTTTCTTCACGTTGGCCCAACACAAGGCGTGGAGACAACTACACAGTCCCTCGCTGCACTTGAAGGAGAGATTCTGACAGCAAATGAAGGATGAGTTTGTCATAGTGGGCCTTCATATTCCTATGGCTAGGTCAGAAAGCAATTTCTAGGAAAAAATCTGCCGCATGTCCTAAATAGTTAATGATCCCCAGCAGGCGATCTGTCCAGCAGGGGAGCTCTCCTCTGCAATCCGGGAGCTGATTTATAATCAGGTTCTGCCTAGTGGCTGTCCCAGCCCCTCCTGCGCCTGTCCTGCTGGTGGGGCTAGGTGAAACCCCACACAGGAAGAAGCCCACGCCTTCAGCATGTGCATCTCCCAGAAGCATCCCCACAGAGTGGCTTGTGGATGCCTTTCAATTGTTGTTTCATCTTATGGGAGAAGAAAGCTTTCACTCAGCATTCCGAGGGTCACACTTGCTGAAATTCCAGAGCTAGCATGGCATCTGCCTTCCTCTTTTCTTCCTTTATTCACTCAGTAAACAGTAACTGAACAACTGCCCATAAGAGACAGTGCCTGCAAAGACAGGCAGCATAGCTTCTGCTGACATAAACTTCTGGTCCAATAAGGGAAGGAAGGACATGAGTGGGCTGCCACAGCAGAGGGCACGTCATGTGCTGCAGTCAGCAAGCTCACAAGAGGCATCAGGTTCTGCCTAGCGGCTGTCCCAGCCCCTCCTGCGCCTGTCCTGCTGGTGGGGCTAGATGAAACCCCACACAGGAAGAAGCCCAGGCCTTCAGCATGTGCATCTCCCAGAAGCATCCCCACAGAGTGGCCACCAACTAGATGCACGGGGAGGGTGTGGTACAGGAGAAGGCAGGCATGCAAAGGGAGTCATGCATTATTCCGGAACAGTTTAGTAGGCCACAGGACGACAACAGAAGATGACAGCAAAGACAAGCATCTGGCTGGGGACACCTGAGCTCTGAGCACTGTGATGGGGTCGAGGCAGGGCTACCTTGGGGCCTGCTCGGGGTAGATTAGACTGTTGGTTAAAGACTCATCTGGAGTCCGTGTCTTCTTACCACACAGCTGCTGCGATAGCCACATGATTCAGCGAAGCCAAAAACCCTGGGAAGAGGATGCTAAAGGACGGCTGCACCTGGCCTGAGCCTTCAGGCTCCTCTTCCTCCATGTGTGGGGCATGTGCATTATGAAACAGCAACTGAGAGAAGAGGAGGCGGGCAGGTGCCAGCCCAGAGGGTTCAGAGGCATCACCAGGCAGCCCTGGATGGCTGGGCTGTGCCAGCAACGACCTGCTCTGCCAGCTTGTTGTTGGAGGAGACAATAGCTTCCACATGTAAGTGAGGCTGGACATGTGTTGTTCCCGCCCAGCATGGGTGCCTTGGCTTCCATTGTCTAGCTCAGGCTTGGTCCCAAGTATGAGTTACCGACTTCCTCATGATGGCTGGAGCCCTGGAGTGTGGAGCTTCTCCCTCCTCCCTCCCTTTCCATCTCCCTCCCCCATCCCCTTCCTCTCCCCTTATCTCTTCCCCTTCCCTTCTTCCCTCCCATCCCCCTTCCTTTCCCTCCCCTTTCCTCTCTCTTCCCCCTTCCTCCCCCCTTAGTCTTCCCCTCTCTCTTCCCTCCTCCTCCCCTTCCCTCCTCTTCTTTGGCAGGCAGATCTCTCCCCAGGTCCCATCAGCTGTCCTGGTGAGCTGGCTGGTGGGCAGGCAGTCCTGAGCATCCATTTTCTGTCACTTGGCCTTCCAGAGTAACCGTTCTTCTCACTCAGCTTGGCCGTTGTTAGAACCTCTTTTGTGAAGTGACTGTTAAAGCCTTCCTTGTGAAATTCATCCTTTTGCAGTTCTTCCTATAAGCAGGGTACAAGTTGCTTGTTTGGATCTATTGTCTGCCTGCCCACCTTACTCTGGGGGCTGACATTTTCATATGCTCTCACAACAGAAGTTTTAAATTCAGCTGAATCAAACCACCCAAACTTGCCTTCATAAACATTTCTTTTGAATCAAAGAATTTCTAACCTCCTGCTCCAGTGTTAGGGCCCCATCATCTACATTTTCTTCTGGAAGTTATATGGCTTTATCACTCACATTTAACTTTACTATCCATTTAGGGTTAATATTTTTTTAAAGAGAAGAAAACATTAGAGACAGCACAGAATTTCACTAAACAAGAGGATGAAAGCCTGGCAATGGTCATTGCTGCACACAGGTGTCCTCGTTAGTTGTCCAGATACCAGATACAAGCATGCACACCAGTATGAACACGTTGACCAAAAAAATAGAAGAAAAACTTTATTTTTATTTATTTGGGTTTTTTTTTTGTTGTTGTTGTTGCTTTGTTTTGTTTTAGGGAAGGGTCTACAGGGTGTTCAGGGCCTCACTAGTAGATCGCACTCGTAGTGATCCACCTGTTTACAGTTTCCCAAGAGCTGGGATTACAGGCATGTGCCACCATGCCCAGTCTCAATTGCCATCTCAGTGCACCCCAGCAGTGGGGCTAGCACAGCAGGACCAGAGATTGCATCCCTGGCCCCTGTGCCTCCTTGCAGGAGCTTTAATCTGTTGAATTACTTGGCCAGCCCTAATACATTAACTGTTAAAACTCTGTCAATTAAATTTATAATCATTATTATAAATTAAAAAGTTAAGATATTTAAACAGTCTTCTTTATTGAAGGGCAATTTACATGCAGCAAAATGGATGAGTTTAGAGCCATCTTACCAATCAAGAAAATGAGCGTCTCTACACCCCAAAGCTGAACTGTCGGCCGCCTCTCTCCCCACATTGCCTGCTTCACGCCAGGACCCAGCACCTACAGTACTGTTGGTGAGCTTGCATTTCCAGAGCCTTATGAAGTGCAGTCACATGCTCTGTGGCCCGCTTTGGTGGCTATCTTCACACTGCATGATCAGTTTGGAATTTGCCCACATGGTTGTGGTTGTGCAGACCAAGAGCCTCCCCTCACTGCTGGGGCACTGTCACTTGCGTGAATAGCACTGCGTGTATCTGTTCATCTGAGGATAATACTTGGGTTCTTTCCAATCTCAGAGGGTTGCAAAAGCTGCTTTTAATCTCCACATTCAGTCACTTCCAGGGCCAGGGCCTGAGCCCAGACTCCTCATTGAGCTGTGTCCACAGCCACCCCCGCCCAGCTCCTGAGGTACCTGGTGAGTCTGAAGTGGTAAAGCTTCCCAGGCTGGGCACAACCTTCTGAGCCTCCTGCCTCCCCTCCCAGAGTTCAGCCCTCCTGGCAATGTTCAGACCTCTACACCTCCTCATGCTTTGGTGTTCAGGGTAAGGGCCAGTGTGCAGTGCCTGGGCTGTGCAGAAAGCGCACGTGTGCCTTCTTAAGAAACTACTGCACTGTTTCCTGATGTACTTGCAGCCTTCTGTGTGCCACCCTGGCCCTTACCAGGCCACAGTTTGAGATGCGCACACGTGTGTGCAGCAGGAACCAGAGCACATGCCCGTATGTATGCTCTCCTGTGGCACCCACATGGCTTGTCCTCTGTGGTAAGGTAAAGTGCCTGCTCAGTCGCTCTTTCATTACTGATCTATTTCATTCCTACTACCAGGTACTCAGACCGCAATATCTAGGCTCTGTACTGACTTCTAGCCACTCTCCTCTGTCCTAAATATCATCTGTTAAAGGGAAAACTCCATTTGAATGAAATGCAGCTTACCAATACTGTTTTACTACAATTGGTTTGTGTATAGGAAACCTTTGCCTCACCCAAGGTCATTTTCAAAATTTTCTTCCAGAAATGTTAGTTTTAAATCTTACATTTATGTCCATTATTTTTTAAGAGAAAGTTTTTGTATATGATTCAAAGCCTGATTTGAAGTTCTTAAGTAGATGATAGACAGACAGATAGATGATAGATAGATAGATAGATAGATAGATAGATAGATAGATAGATAATAGATGATAGGTGACAGATAGATGATAGACAGTAGATAGGTAATAGAAATATGATAGATGACTGATAGACGATAGGTGATAGGTGAATGATGACAGACAGGTTGATGACAGAGGATAGATAGTAGATAGACAATAGACAGGCGGTAGACAAACAGTTGCACACTGAGTCTTGCCATGCCCTCGCTGAACATCAGTGGTTATAAAAGCTGCATCTCTTTCCACAAAGCCAGTGTGGTCCACCCATCTATTTGCCTGTCTTTACACCACTTCACATACTATTTTTATTCCTCTAGATTTATAACAAGTCTTAAAAATCATGTAGGTTATGTCCTTCACACTTTCTTTCAAGCCAATTTTGTCAATTTTAGATTCTTCTTGTTTCCATGTTAGGGTAACAATTGTCTAATTAATTTCTACCAGGAAGAGCACTGGGAGTTTTCTTAGCGCATCCTGCATCCATCCATCTCACCTTCAGAAAGGTCTCAGGGGCTGTTTCGCCCTCCTCGTTTGTTGAGCGGTGTCTTCCACTGGGATGCAATGAGATTTCACAGTACTTTTTCTTCTTTTGGGACCATCACACGGGTGTTCACTTCTAGCCCGTCAACATGGTGAGCACGTTAATCTTCAGAAGTGTGACACAGTTGACTGGCACCCCAAGTTCAGTCTGCAGCCTCAGTTCTCCACCTCGCTCTGCATTTTCTCTCTTACTCCAACCACACCAACGACTCTGAATCCAGGCCTCAAGACGCATGGCACCTTCGCCTGCAGTCCTGCAGCTCTGAGGCTCAAAGCATGTCTCCAAGGGCTCAGGGAAGTCCACAGAGCAGCCGAGGCTGCTGCATGATGAGTCCTGGCCCCACCAAGAGCTAGGCCAGCTCTGTCGATGCCCTACTGTCCCCTCTGCTACCTCCTGTGGCCCCACACCCCCCATTCCTGTTACTGGGTCACCGCAGATACAAGGCCACCTTGATGTCTCCCGCTCCAGGCACTGTGTGCCACAGGGTGGTCTCCACAGGTTCCAGAGACCACAGTGTGGACAGGTCTGGAGGCCACCAGAGGCCACACGGTACATCCTTCAGCTCACAAGCAGGCGTGGGGGTGGGCAGAGCACACCGTCATGGATGGCGCCATGCTGCCTCTGGAGGCCTCCCCAGCAGGCGAGCAGACGCAGTAGAGCCTCCGCACCTGCTGTTGCACTTCTTGTCCGTGCCCCACGCTTTTCAGCCATCTTCATACCCACGTCCAGGCTGATTATTTTCTTCATTTGCTCAACTCATTAACTGACTCTTCTGTTATTTTTACTGCACTATTTATTTATTAATATATTTTTTTCTTATTGTCCTGCTTCCCAGATCCAGAAAAGTATATCTGCTCCATTTAGGCCAGTTTTTGAATCTCCCTGAAGATATTTAGTCTGAGATATTTTTTCTATATCATCAGTTACATTTTTCAAATTTCAATTTTTTTATTATTAAGTATGATATCTTTTCATGTTTCAGGTTCATGTTTTGTCCCTGGCTATTACTATTTGTAATTAGAAGCTACAGTAGACAACACTGGGAAAAGGCACATGCGTTTCTAGACTGAATGCCTCCCTCTGTTGGTCGCTATGGGCCCAGAGCCAGGGTGACTGGAGTGTGTCATTGATAGCAGTCAGTGGAAAGGTTCTGCACTTCATCCTGAGGTAGCCTTCTGTCTCTCAGGACGTGGAGCATGTTCAGGTCATCCTGGCATGGGTGACTGGTTCCTGGGAGACCCTCCTGCAATGACTTTCTGAGACAGACTCTCCTACATGTCTGCATGTGAGTTTGCAGAGTGCCTCTGGCTCCTCGCCCACTCTCCATCTTGGAACCTCTTAGGAAGTTACTAGCTTGTTTCTCTGCTGCTGCTTGAGGCTTTTTCTCAGGGTGAAGGCTGATGTCATTGGATGTTAAATATGGAACAGGAGAGGTAGTCCATGCAGCGGCTGCTTCCAATTTAATCCTTTAATTAATTTCTCTGACTCTTTCCCTCTGCATCTGGTGTCTGCTGAAGCCTAGCTTGGCATTTCTCCAGAGTCAGAGCAGAAACCGCTCTAAACTTAGTAAATGTTGCTCTTCAAAGTGAGCTTTCTGAGTCCTTGCTTCTTCTCTGTCTTATTTCTCTTTCCTGTAGCATGTATTTCTGTGACTTATAATGCTGAGTAAAGTTTCTGAGTCCTTGAATGTGTTCATCTCCAGCTGCCATGGCACTGTCCCACTAGGCTGCAGAGATAGCGCTGTCCTCCTGCCACCTGCAGGTGCTGGCACCATGGCACATGCTGAGCTTGGAGTAACTGGAGGGTTTAGAATGGTCGCTCACTGCGGCTCTAGTTTTCATTTTCATAAGTATTGGTGAATGTACATGTACTACCTTTCCATATTTTATGAAGTCTTATGCTATCTTGTCTATGAATTAACACTCTGCTAATATAGCCTTTTGCTGATAATAAGATCCTTACATATTCTGGTTATTATGTCTTATTGATTATAGTGAAGAGCAGACATCTTCTGCCGAGGTTTTGTCTGTTTGTACTTACATTAGCTTTTGATTTACAACAATTACTAATATTAAGGGGTGGCCAAATAGCTCAGTGGATTAAAGTACCTGAAAGCAGGAACACAGGCAGTGAGTTCTATCCCCAGGCCTGTTGTGCCAGCCCTGCCCCCGGGGCACACTGAGATGGCAATTGAGACTGGGCATGGTGGCATACACTGTAACCCCATCTCTTGGGAGGCTGCAAACAGGCAGATCACTATGAGTCTGATCTATGCAGTGAGACCCTGAACATCCTATAGACACTTCCCTAAAATACAAAAAAAACAAACACCTGATATTAAAATAATGTAATGTGATGTTTCTTTTTGTCGTATGCTTTTGTGTTTTATTAAAACAAGATTTTGACAAGTATATAGATACCTCTTATCTTTATAGTAGGCCAGGGAGATATCTCAGTAGAATAAGCACCTGCCTAGAAAGCACAAGGTCCTGGGTTCAATCCCTGGTACCACAAAAAAAGATGAACATAATGCTTTCCATGTTTAAGTCTTGAATTGATGTGCACACCTGTGTGCTGCAGGCGAGTGTGTGATAGCTGGTCTTGACTTAAACTTGAGGGAGCAGGACACACCCAGGAAGCAGGCAACACACACTTATAGACCATCTGTGAGCTATTTCCGGAGCTTACTAGCATATAGGGCTTTTAATTGGGTCTTTTATTCTGGGAGGTCTAGTAAGAGGACAGATAGATCCCAATGCAATCATTTAAAACTGGAGGGTTATCAATATTTCACTCTCACTGGCAAACAGGTCAACCAGATAAAAACACAACAAAGAAATATCAGAGTTGAGCCACTCTATGGAGCAAACAGACTTGACATGTACTTTAAGAGCAGTTCACCTAACAGCAGCACAACACACATTTTTGCCAGGGGCCCTCAAAACTGTCTTCAAATTGGACCACCTTGTAGACCATACGTAAATACACACCAAAGAGCTGGAATAATCTCCTACATAGAGCAATGGCAGTGGAACTACATTACATGAATTATGTTTTCTTTTATGACAAAGCATGCTAATGTGTGATTTGCTTTTCCTAGCCTAAATCCTCAGTATTGAGGTTTGATGGCAGTGTTGGCAATTGAGATCACTTTGTGATACATAAATGGGTTGCGTGCTCATCTCTAAAAGATTCTCCGTTACAGTACTACAAGATCATTGCATGATGAACCTGGAAATGAAGAGTAACAGAAACTATACAAACACTGGAGGAGAATCTGCATACTACTGACTACTCAGGGAAAAGTTTAGAAGCTCCTAGAACTGGACAACAATGGCAGCACAATGCACCAAGACCTGTAGAACCAGAAGAAGTCAGTTCAAGCAGGCAAGGTTATAGCTGTGAATGCCCTTATTAAAAGAATAGAGCAACCCCAGTGATATAGCTTGGAGCCCTGGAAAAGCAAGAGCAATCCAGTCCAGAACTTGAAGGAGAGAAAAGACAGATCAGAATAGAAATTAATGTAATTGATCCTAAAAATTACATAGTACCTTGCCTTGCTCGCTGCTGTCTTGGTTTGCTAGACAGCCAGCATGCTTGCTGTCCCAATTAAATCTTCTGCTTGTGTCAGAACGCCTGATCTTATTGATTGCATGGGTTTGTACCTAACAATATCAATATAATCGGAAGTTAAAAGGCCAAATCACAACAGACACCACTAAATACAAGAGAATGATAAGAAACAATTTCAAAAAAAATTATTCTAGTAAACTGAAGAACTTAGAAGAAACAAATAGATTCCAATGATTAAAATGGAACAAAGAAGTTATTAAAAACCCTGAAAAGACAAATGGCAGGCAAAGAAAATGAGCCACACTTAAAAGCCTATGAACAAAGAAAAAGCTAGGACTCAATGGGCTGATTTACCACTAACTTTTACCAAAACTTGGTGGGAGGACTAATGTCAGTCCTTCTCAAACTCTTTCTTAAAATTGAAAGGGAATGAGCACTTCCAGCACATCCTAGAAGATACCACCACCCTGACACAAAACTGGACATGGACTCAACAAGGAAAGCTAGAGGCCCATGTCCTCAGCTCCAGAGCATAACTCCGGGTTCCCAAACACACCCCTCACTTTCTTGCTGCAAGCTTTTCCATTAGTGTGGTAGTGGCCAGCTGTGCATCTCAGCACCTCTGCCCAAAAGACACAGAAAGCAATCCTCATGCTCTCCTATGTGATATGAAAGGCGAGGTGTGTACTTGTGTGCAAATTCATCCAACCAGTCTTCTCACCAACATGGTGTTGCACCTACGGGCTTGTCATGTGTGCTTATCTGAGCACTACAGAAATGAAGGCTAAGCACCTGCATGGCCAGTGAGAGGGAGCGTGTGGGCGTCATGTGCAAAGGCTGCCTGTGGCGTGACAGCTGGAGCAGAGTTTCTTCCTGTGGTAGACTTGCTTGTGCTCACATTGTAGCTCACAGTGGTCTTTGTTTGTGATATAATCTCACAGGCCTTGTAAGCAAGTACACAGCTGATGCGAAAAGGTTGATATCTACTCTAAATGAACAGCGTGTGTTAAGAATTAAAACTTTATTCTACTGATATTTCATGTTCCTGTTAATGACATATTGCCTAATACAATAAGAACCTCTTCACAAAACTACCAGAGCAGCAAGACGTCATGTTTGCCCTGCAAAAAGGCCAGGACAGCAGGACACATGTGCTGTCAGTGTCAGTGACGTGTGGGGTGCATGCTGCAGTCATGCGTGCAGCCCGCCATATGTCAGTCAGTTACTGAAGTGAAGATTATTTTTCCTGCATTAATCACTACCTAATATTTCCCTGTATCAAAAATCATTGTATCACACCATTTTTATTGCATTTTTTATTGTTCAGTTTATTTAGCTTTTTTTCTTTTTCTTTCTTTTTTTTTCCCCCCTTGGTGGTAACAGGGATTGAGCTTAGGATCTTTCACTTGCCAGGCAAGTGAACTGAGCTATCTCCACCACCCTTGTCTAGCTTTACTACATGTTTTTAATTTATTTTTTTCTTTTCTTTTTTAAATTATCTTTTATTTTTAAAGACAATGCAAAACATAGTTTTAAAAATTAAAAAAATGTACAGAATTTCACTGAACAAAAGGACAAAAATACAATAATGGTTTTTGTATTGCATATTGATGTCTTCAAATTAGTTGTCCAGATTACCAGACATAAGCATGCAATATTTGGAGAAAAACATTTTTAAGCATTAACTGCTCCTTTTGGGAAGCCAGAACTCAGCCATACAGTCATAATTATCCCAGCTCTCCTGTGCATGCATATATTTTTCTTTTTCCCTTTCCTTTACCCAGTTGTTCCTTCCCTTGGAACAGTTCTTTCCCTTTCACAGTGTCCACTGTACCTTTCAGATCCTATCTACTCTTTCAGGTTCTTACACTATGGTGACAATACGATGTTTACACAGGTGGGTCTGACTTAATTTCATTTATGACTGTGGTCTCCAGCGTATCCATTTACCTATATAAGCCTCGAGTTTATCACTGAGTAATAATCCATTGTATAAAAACCTTTTTACCCATTCCTCAGTTGACGGGCATCAATTCCAGTTTTATTCTACTCTACTTATGTTCTGAGTCAATGATTTGTCTGTTGAGGTTACTGAGGATCTTCCTTGTTCTTGTGCTTTCTTCTGAATGTAGATATTGTGTCTCTTGTTTCATAGAACTTACCAACATGGGAAGCTTCTATTGACATCTTTCTCTCCAAAGAGATTTTTCATTTGCTATTGAGGGGGCCTCATGTGCTTGGGACCCTCAGAACTCCACCTTCTCATCACGGCAGCTGCAGGCACACAGGAGCAGGAAGGTGTCTCCCTCCCATGCTGAGCCTGAGGGTTCCCCCACCCTCCTCTGCAGGTGGAGGCTTTCCTTCTGGTTCATTGTCCTGCCATGGCCACTTGCACATCTCACTTAGTGGTCATGCTAACTGTCCCGTGGTTGCTGCCTGGGCTTCTCTCAACCTTAGGTCCCAGCACCTTTCTGATTCCCAGATTTGTACCTCTGTTTTTCAAAGGTTAGCTGTGAACTTGAAGGGGTGCTTGTTACACTTTACATGTCACTTCTAAGTTTTTTGGTCAGAAGTTTTTCAGTTTCCCAACAGCCTGAAATGAGATATTCTGACTGCTTTCTGTATGTCAAATATACATCAAAATTATGGTTCAGAATTATGGAGGACAACAAATGTCATCTGACATTTCTCACCATTGTTAGATGTCCATTTGCTTTTAACATCTATCTTTCCCACCACTCAAGGGCTCGTCATGCAGCAGGTAGAAAAGCAGGTGAACCCCACTTTCCCTCGCAGCTCCACTTGTCAGCTTGGCTTTGGAGGCTGATTAGGGCCTTGCAGGCTGAAGTGGAGACCAGGGCCTGTTCCAGATCAGAAAAGATGGTCGTTGTGAAAAGTACGCTTTCCTCGGGGAGTGATGGGACCCTGAAGCAAGTCAGACAGCACTGTCCTTGGGCATCTAAGGGGAGGCAGTTCAGGTGGCACAAGGACTCCATAACACAGCAGGCAACCTGAGTCCTTCCTGATAACTTGGCTGAAACAACTGCCATTTGCCTTTTACTACCAAGGGGTAAGCACCATATTGGAGTGTTTTACACAGGGAATTATCAACCATATTTTGTGAATACAATCAGGGAAAAGAGATCTGGCTGACTAAGGCCACACCCACCCGGGAGGTGATATCCAACTGTAAAGCTCAGGGATTCATCAAATGCCTGTGGTTTCCTGATTAGTAAACATGGTCGGTGTCAATAAGCAGAAGGAAATAAAGAGATCAGCTCTTTAGGAAGGTTGTGCTTGGGATCTGGTAGCTCCAGGAAGGTAGGGAGGAAGGAAAGGAGGGAGGAGGGAGAGAGGAGGAGGGTCTGCAGCACTCAGCTGCTCATCAGCACAGAAAGAGGGCCTAGAAGCAGAGGTGGGAACAAAGGCTGAGCCCTGAGGAAAGCAGGAAGGAGGGAAGAGGAATGGATGGAGGGAAGGGAGAAGGAAAGGAAGGGGAGGCAGGAGGGAGGGAGGAGGAGGTCCCGCAGCATTCAGCTGCTCATCAGTACAGAAAGGGGGCCTAGAAGCAGAGGTGGGAACAAAGGCAGAGCCCTGAGGAAAGCAGGAAGGCCCTCACTACCACTCTTCTGAGAGGGGGGAGGTCCCCAGAAGATTGCCACAGAGCAGGAAGATCCTTCGTTCTAAGGAGTGTGTGTGTGTGTGTGTGTGTGAGTGTATGTACGGTCCCACAACAAGTGGATTGCAGGAGGTGAAGAGCAGAGCAGGCCTCATTGCAAACTCTGCTACTGTTGCTGACAAGGAGAGAGGATTTAGGCCACCCCTATCCGGGAGTGAAGTGAGGAGCATGGCCTTCTCAAGCAGGCAGGATCTTGGAGGACACTGAGCAGGGAGGCCGGGAGGCGCGGATGCCCTGCGGCCACTGCAGAACATCGGGAGGGCCTTGGCAGTCGTACTCCCTTTGCCTCACATTGGTATCCTCACTTCAGAGATTCTCCAATAACCTGGAAAGAGAAAGAGCCTCTCCGACACGGAATAGTGAAGTTTGCCACAGCCTTATTCTCTCATTTATATTACGTGCTATGAGGCAGGTGTTATTAGCTTCACAGTGTGGCTCAGAAACTGGGTCCAGAGACCTTTGCTAACCTGCCCCAGGCCTGGCCATAGCGGGGCTCAACGCCAGGCTCTTGCGGCCCTAATGCTGTGCTTTCTGAGGTCCCTCGCTGGGAAGCAAACTGAGCACTCTTCAAGGTCAGAGCGATTCTGCAGCAGGTTGAAGTTCCGAGTGGAGCCCAAGAGAGGTAGTTCAGGCAGAGGCTTCTGCGGGGTCACCTCAAGAAGGCTCTCACTGGGCCTGGACTGTCTTTCCTCCCAGCATCCAGCTCTAGCTCTGCAGCCCAAGGTCAGTGGCCAGAGCCCCTTCAGAGCGAGCTCAGTTCGCCTTTGAGAGAGGCTCTGTGCTCCCAGCCCCTCTTGCCCCACCTGCCCCTCTCGCCCCACCTGCCCTTGCGCACCCAGGGGTGCATCTGTAGACGCCATCCTGTAGGGGACTCTGTGGGGGCGTCCTGGGCTCTGGGAGCAGCTGTGCTGTGCAGCACATGGTGCCCAGCAGGGATGCGGAAAGCAAAGTGGGTCTTTTCCGCTTTCGATCAGGAGAGGGAGAGGAAGAGGACGGGTTCCTCTACTTTCCTGGAGAAATCAACCCAGATATCTTGGCCTTTGCTCTCTGAGCCAGAGTGGACTGTCAGCGCAGAGGGATCTGGTCAGTATAAAGACCCCGCGGCCCAGACAGTGAATGGAGAGCCCCTGCAGCAGCCTAGGTGTGCATGTGGTGTTCTGGGTGAGTCCCCAGGGCAGCCGCATGTTGGAGACCTGGTTCCCAAAGACCTGTGCTGGGGTGGGTGGGATGGGCCCTGGCCCTCAGAGCTGAGAGTGTGAGCAACAGTGCAGTGAGGTCTTGGTGAACGAGGGGTGGCATCAGCTCCTAGGCCAGACCACGATGGGGTGCACAAGAACAGCCTCTGGGTGCCAGCGCTGTGGTCCCGGGTTGGCTGGGCTGTAGGAGGGGGCTGAACTAGGCCTCGATGCTCTGTCAGCTTTCCTGCCTGTGGATTCAGTCACAACCACACAAAGTCTAGTCTAGCCTCAGGAAAGGAAGTAAAGAGAGACAAACCCCACAGTGCTATGAGTAGGCAGCATGACCGTCGCCTAGCATCTGGCCTAGAAGGCCTGGCCGCTCTTCCCCGGCTAGCTGTGCACCCTTCCAGCGCAGCCACTCCACATGCTGCAGTCTTCCTCCGTGTGCTCATTTATTGCTCCTGCAGGCTATGCAGACTTCAGCTGCTCACTGCTTGCTGCTTCTTACAGATGAAGAAAGCAGCATTTCTGAAGGCCAAGCGGCCTGTGCAAGTCAGAATTCAGGGCCAAGACTCAAGCCAGGCTGACTTTCTGATTTCCAACTCTAGGGCTTCCCCCACAGCACGATCTGCAGTTTTTAGCTGGGAGCTGCAACTGAGAGTGAGATCTGAGGGTCCTGCGCGGAGACATGGACACACCGGGTATGTCTCGACACCTAACCTACCTTAGCTCTTTAGGGCTGCTCTAGCCAAGTCCCATCTGCTGGGCAACCGGTGAGCATCCCATTCAGAGGGACAAGGTTTGACACCATGATGCCAATAGGCTGGCTCCTGCTGAGGGCCTGTACCAGGTGGGCAAAGCCACTGCCCGGGCTTCTGTGGTGAGGGTGAGGCATGGGGCTCTGCCCAGCTGATCACCCCAAGTTCCCACCTCCTTGAACCATCCCACTGGAGCATTTCCAGGGCATACAAACTTCTATATCTTCCCCCACTGAACTCTTCCACAGCTCCCAAAGCTCAGACACCAAAGGTTTCCTGAGAGGGCAGCAGCTTAGAAGGACCCAGCTGGCAAGTGTGGGTCCCAGGGCCAAGGCCTGGGGGTCTGTCTCCTGCCTGACCACTTCTTCCTCTGTCCTCTGTACAGACACCCTGAGCTGAGCAACTGGCCCTGCTGTACCTTCCACCAGGCTGCTTCTGGGGTTATAGGCACAAGGGTGACTGATGAGCTGGCCATGAACTGAACCCTCTGAATCCACAAGCCAAAACAGACCTTCCCTCCAGCATGGATTATATGGAGAAAACCCCTTGGCATTCAGCGTGGGAGAGTTTGGGCTCTTCTTCTACTTCTTTAGAAACTTACCTATTTATTGGCATGGGCCATTTGATTTTTGTATTATAATTTGAGCTATCATCCAGAGCAGATCCTGCTTTGTCTGTTGACTGAAAGTGAGATATTTGCTTCCATCTGGCACTGGCCTCCATCTTTCAGGACAGGGCTTTGGTGAGGTTGTTACTCCAGGATTTCCCAAAATTATTACCGAGGGAAAATGTCAGGTTAAGACAGATGTGGTACCCTAGTTACAGTGGTACAATTAGTAATAATAATAGCAGCAAGTGAAATTTAGAAATTGATTAACTTAGGTAACTAATGACTTTGTACTGTAGACCACAGAAGCAAACACTACAGATACATAACAAAATAGGACATAAATCAGGAACTTGTATGTAAACTGGCTCTCAGAGTTCTGCCCAGGCACCTCCCTGCTGCATACCTGGAGTCCTCCGGGTTGAGCAGTTCCCCCAGCTTCCCTCCAGCCACCTCCACACTGCAGGTCTAGAGTCCTGCAGACCTAGCGGACCACTTGGGCTCTGCCCAACCACTTCTGCACCACAAATCTGCAAAACATTTTTTTTTTAAATTTTTATAGTTTTTAGTTTTCTTTTTTTGTACACAGGGTCTCACTATGCAACCCACATTCATAGTGATCCTCCTGCTTTCTGCCTCCCTAGTGCTGGGATTACAGGCCCATGCCATCACGTCTGGACTCCAATCGCCGGTTCAGCGCACCCAAAGGCAGGGCCGGTGTGGCAAGAGGAAGCAGGGATCAAACCCTGGCCACTGCGCTTACCTAAGCAAGCGCTTAGTCCACTGAGCTATACCGCCAGCCCTAAAACAGTTTTAAATGTATGCAGTGGAAACATTTTCTTCTATCTTCCAGCTTATCTGCTGCATTTTGACAATGATTATCGTAGACCAGAAGTTTTTCATTTTAATACAGTCCCATGGACAGACGTCTGCTTCCGTGGTTTGTTCTTCTGGTGCACTGTCTATGAATTTATCACTGTAGAAAATCAGGCAGTTGCATCCATGCGGGGCGATCTCCACTCTCCCCACACGGCTCCATGGCCACATCTGTTATTTCCAGCACCTCACCAAGGTACTCCTGGCAACTCACTAACACATCCTGAAATCAGATGGAACAAGTCCTTTACCTGTGGGTTTTTTTCCTAGTTTTGTGTTGGTGATTTTAGATATTTTGATTTCTCTATAAATTTGAAAGTCAGTTTGCCAATATCTGTAAGACATCTCATTGGAATTTGATTGATATGTATTACAACCCTAAGTCTAACTTAAGACAAGTTAATATCTTAGCAATATTGAGCTGCACCATTCACTAACATGTACTATCTCTCCATTAATTTAGATCTTTAATTTCTTTCATTCATCAGTATTTTGTACTTTTCTGTGTAGAGATCCTGTAACTTGTTTATTGGTTGTATATATAAATATTTTACTTTGATGATTTCATAAATGGTATTTTCTTCAGTTTCAAATTCCAGTTATTCACTTATGGTGAATAGAAAAAACAACTGCTATTTTTATAGACTTTGTATCTTTGTATCATTCAGCTTTGTATCTTTGTATCTTTTTTTGGACTTTGTATCTTTCAACTTTATATCTTTCAATTTTTTATAGCTCTACTCATCACACGTTTTTACAAATACTTTGGTGTTTTCTGTACTGACAATTATGTCATTTACAGGTAGGTATTTCTAGTTCATCATTCCCCTTACATGTTTGTTTCTCTTCCTGGCTTATCATTGTAGCTAGGACTTCTAATACAGCAAGCAGTAAGAATGGGAAGAAACAGCATCCTTGCCTAGTGCCCAGTCTCAGAACGACATCTGACTTCTCACCCTCAGTGCAGTGCCAGCTAACAGGCTGTGAGGAGCTTGCTTTCTTCTGGAATACTGAAGAAATTCAACTTCATATTTTGTAGGGATTTTTAGTATGAAAAATGGATTTTGACAAATTTCATTCTGCAAAAATTGGTATTATGTTATTTTTCTTCTCTAGCCTATTAGTGTAGTGGGTTACATTACTTTCTAAATGTGAAGGAGACATTCATGTTTAGAATAAATTATTCTTACCTTTTGTATAATACTGTGTGAGTATTGTTATATTCAAGTTCCTAATATTTTATTGATGGTTTGCAAAAAATGTATATGTTCATGAGAAACATTGATCTGTGGTTTTCCTTTTTTTTATGTCTTTGTCCAAATTTACTGTTAGGTAATTATGGATTCTTAGAATACATGAAAAAGCAATCTATGTGATTGTTTTTTCTTGAAGAGGTTGTGAATCATCAGGGTTATTTCATAAGTGCTTTGTGAACCCTCTTGAAAAACATGTGACTAGAGTTTTCTTTAAGATTATTAATTCAGGGGCTGGAGAGATGGCTCAGTGGAATAAGCCCTTCCCTGGCAAGTGCAAGGGTCTGAGTTTAATCCCCAGTTCTTCCAAAATAAATAAGATTATTAATTCACTTTATTTAATCTCCAATCTATAAATGCAATACACTATATCAATAGAGCCAAATTTAATTGACTTAAGTCTTATATGGTCATCTTACTGTCTGTGTAGGGATTTTGATAGTTTGTCTGCTGAGGAGTTGGTCAACTTCAAGTGCTCACAGCACCCTGTTTCTTCTCAACCACCCTGTTTCTGATGTCAGCAGGCTGGCCTCTCCTCGCCATTCTTCTCTCATCCTTGATAGCAGTTCTGCAGTGTTAGTGACCTTCACAAAGAGCCATCATCTTTTGGGCTTGCTAAGTTTCTGAGTCTCTATTTTCAATGTCATTAGTGTCATTCAGTCTTTTGTTTCTTTTCCCTTCTGCTTGCTTTGGGCTAAGCTCTTCCTCTTTGTCTAGATTCTGAAGGGAATTTAGAATGCTGGCTCTAGATCCTCTTCCCATGTAGCAGATATGTCAGCACCACACATTCCCCCTTGCAGAGATGCTCCTGAGGTGCTGCTGAGCTGCAGCTTCATCTCTCAATAGTGCAAAGAATTTTTACCTATATCTCTGGCCTTCTGTCCCTTACTTTATGTATTTCTCAGCAGTGCACTGCCCGAGTCCTATGTATCTAGGTACTTTCCAGCCCCTTTCTACTACCGGTTTCTAGTTTGGCCCTCTGTGGTGCAGGAGCACCTGTCACAATCTCTGTTCCTTTAGGTCTTATGAGCTGTGCTTTGGGCTTCAGCTGCATCCGTGTCGACGACCTTGAGAAGTATGTATATCCTGTTCCAGCACAGTGCTCTGGAAGTCTCGAACCGTGGGCTTCCAGACCCTGCTTGTCCTTCTAGATCTGCCCCAGACACACAGCCCATGCCTGCTTCTCTATGGCCCACTTAGCTGTGTGCTTCCTTATGCCCTTGAAGAGGAGCTGGGCCTGAACATGCCCAGGCACCGAGAACCTGCTTAGATTGACTTTGAATCGCATTGCTAAGCACATAGCAACCAACCTGGACCCCTAGCCAGGCTTCTGAAGCTCCAGCAAAAACATCCTCCAGGCCTCTCTTTGGGGACACACAGAGGCTGAGCTCCTCTCCTCTCCAGGGAGGGGACATGGTCTTATGACACCATGGACTGGTGCTGAGTGCCTCCACCCTTCATCTCTCAGCTGGCCCATCTTGGCGTGACATAGGTGACTGCAGTGTGGAAATGTTCCTGCCACAATTTTTCATGTGGCTTCAGCTGTGGCTCAGCCAAACTTCATGGCCTGCTGATTTCTGCTGCGGGGGCCAGGGGGGAGTCTCCCATGGACAGTAGATCTCTCTGTTTCTCCTTCAGTTCTATCAGTTTTTACATCATTGGTGTATTTTGGTTTTTTGTTTTATTGGGCTTTTTAAAAATAATTTTTATTTATTTATTCATTCATTGATTTCTTCATTTATTTGATATAGGATTGCACTACACAGCTCAAACTCATGGTGATCCTCCTGTGTCAGCCTCTCCTGTGCTGGGATTATAGGCGTGTACCACCATGCCTGGTTTCAGTGGCCAGCTCATCACACCTGGAGTTCCAGGTCCTGAACGGCATGCAGTACTAGGGATGAACCCCAGATGCCTGTGCCAGGCAGGCACTTAAGCCACTGAGCTATCTCCCCAGCCCACTCACAGGTGTATTTTTTTTTTTTTTTTTTTTGCAGAACTTGGGATTGAACTCAGGCCCTTGTGCTTGCCAGGGAAGCACTTACTCCACTGAGCCATCTCCCAGGCCCCCACAGGTGTATTTTGGTGCTCTCTTGCTAGGACAGTGCAGGGTGGCTTCACATTTCTGGAAAACAGACCCCTTCACTGCTCACTCATGACAGTCTTTCTTGTTGGAAGCCTGATTTATCTGACCTTGTGCAGCAGGCCAGCCTTCTGTAAGGACTCTGAGCTTGCAGTATCTTTCTCTGTCCCTTTACTTTCCACCAATCTAAGTCAACATTAAACTACATCATTCCGATGCAGAAACTTAGATCCCACTTTTCAATCCACTCTAATGAGCTCTACATTTCTGAGGTATGTTGGCATTTCTGTGGTCCATTGGCATTAGAACTGGTTATTTATGGAGTTGGATTAAACTCTACTCTGCCTCAGCTCTTTTTCTGTATTGTGTCTTTCTTGTTTCTTTCTCTGTTTTTCCTACCTTCTCTGGTATTGAGTGAGCATTTTATATACTTCCACTTTCTCATCTATCAATCAGTCTATCAAATTATGGTGCTCTCAGAAGCATGTTTGTTCTCTAGCAGCCTAACCTCTCTTTCAAGCGCACTGCACCACTAATGTGTGCACAGAACCTGGAGTGTGACGCTGCTGCTCACTTGGCCTTGGTGGCCTTGCTGGCCTTGACGCCCCTTCCTGGCATGTTATATGGGACACTCTGTTCTGACTGCTAGTGATCTCAACAGCTACAATTTAGTCCAATTATAAACAGGGAAAAGAAAATGCCTTCTCTGACGTCTTCATTCTCACTGCAGCTTCCGCCTGCTGCCATTGCCTCCTCCCACCCGAGGAGGAGCTGCTTTCTCCTGAACAGTGATTTCAAGACATGTGTCCCCAGGCTCCGTCCTACCTCACTCTTGAGGGTGATTTCTCTGGATGCAGAATTCCGAAGTTTTGCTTTTTTCCACACTTTGCAGCCCTCCTTCCTCAATGGGTGGAATTTCTTACTCCCTCAGTGTCCTCCAAGACTTCCTCTGTCTTTAGCTTTCCTGGGCACAGCGTCTGCAATCTGTAGTTTTGTGCCTGTCACAAAGTTGGAAACCCTTAGCTGTGCCTCCCTGGGGTACCCTGTTCTGTGCTTCTCCTGATTCCCCTGCATGCAGACCCTAGACTTGGGTTCTGTCTATGGCCACTGGATGGATGCCTTCTAGTCACTCCGTTGCTTTATAGCCATCTTCCTCTGCATTTCGGTGGGGAGGGTTTTGCTGACCTGCAGTCAAGCCAATTGCCATGAGGCCGGCAGGATGCCTTCCACCTGGGCCTGGACTGCTCCCACTTCCCAGTGAGTCCTAGAACCTCTCACTGGGTATGTGCACATCTGTTTCACACCGCCTACCTCTCCTATCCAAGTCCTTAACACATCATTCCTGGTTAGTGGCAGTTCCTTAGCCCACAATTTCTACCTCCCCCTTGAACACAATCTGGGTGTACTCCTTACTGCATGCTCCTTACTTACTTGATCGCTTTTGTGGAAAGCCAGCTATTTGGCCGCAGATGACAGGAGCAGAGCCCAGTGTGTGTGCAGCAAAGTCTGGGTTGGAGCAGGGGTTATCTAGAATGTCCTGGGCTGTCAAGTATCAGGGACTCTGTTTTTTCTAAATGTTAATGTGTCTTTGTTTATATTGGTTTACATTACAATTCTATATGTACAATTTGTTTGCATTCATTCCTATGCCAAAAGCTAAATATTTAAAGGGTAGCCAAAAGTCAAAGTTAAAATACTATAGTTTGGTTAATTAACATAATTACAAACATATCTAAAAATGTCATTAGAAAAATATTAATAGAACTATTATAATTATAGTTCTTATTTCCCATTAATGGCAAGACTGAAAAAAAGGGGTTTCCTGCAATTTAAATTTTCTCATCTTTAGGTGCAAAGGCTTTATTTCATTTCTTATTGTCTTGTTTTTAATCACATTCTCTATTTCATCCTTGAGGCCCCAGCAGTATCTCTAAACACAAGCAAAATGCAGCCCAAATTTCTACCATGGCACAATACATTACCTGGAGTCCAGCAGTCAGTGCAGTGCTCAGTTAAAGCCTCCTGAACTTTATCTTAACTGGTAGCATTTCCATCAGTGTTCTTGATTTTCCAGCTCCAACTAGAGTTTCGAATATAGTTGACAGCATACAAGGATGTCTCTGCCCAGTCTATTGAAACTTTTCCAAATTAATTCCCAAGGCTGTCAAGTCACATGGCCACACAACATCACAACAGTAGCCCCACTCTCAGCACCAAAATCTGCATCAGTCAGGGTTTTACTAGGGAAACCTATGTAACACAAGATGTACAAATATATAAGAAATTACCAGATTAGCTTACAGTGGTCAAGCACAGAGTTGGATGACGAAGCATGGAGAGGATGTCTTACACACTGGAGACCAAACAAATAGGTACCTGGAGGCCCATAGGTTCTTGATGAAAGGTTCAGGAATTTACACCTTGAAGGATCCAAGGCAGAAGCCAGAGTGCACTAGCAGCCGGGATACAACATTGAAGTGGAAGGTGAAGATGGGAGCTCCTCTAAAGAACAGAAGCAAGTCTCTCCTTCATTTTCCTTTTATATCTTCTGAGTAATGATATAAAAGTCAGTGTAGAATTGCTGAGCCAATTCAGTTAAGCTTCTAAACTTAAGTTAACACAATAACCACTACACAAAGCTAAGAGAAATACTTAATAAATCTAACTGTTCACTTAGTTAAAATTGATGTTGCATTATATAAAATGTGACCCTGTTGACATTGAGTAAACACACCTCCATCAGAAATACTTATAAACCTTCTGTGGGGTTCGAGTGCTATAATTCTTTATAAATGTGACGTTTTTAATATTTTATTTATTTTATTGAAGAATAGCAATGAGACAGCTTCAAGACAAATTAACAGGACAGATTTGATAAATTAATACACTACAAACTGATATTCTACAAGGTACATACATATTATACTTACAGACATTATTATAGCTGATATCGCTAATCAGTGAATTAAGAGAGTGTACATGTTTACTTATCTTATTTTTTATACCTGAATTATATCACAGATTCAATAATTAATACTTTCTATCTTGTTATTTTCCTAGTGGTTGTTCATAGTACTAGAAGCTGACATAATATCTTGTCCAACCACTATTAGTGCAAATCTTGCTTCTCATAGAATTATGCAGAAGCATGGCATATTTATCCTAACTGTACTGTTTATACATACACATTATGATTCTTCCTTTGTATACCCCTTTTTTTATCTAGACCTGTCAAAGATGAGCACTCCATTGTCACTAAACCAATTTAGGTGCCTGAAGTTCATGACACAATCCAACCCAGTCCAGCATACCACAATAATAGTGAGTTATCTGAAGAAGTTGTTGACTATAGCCATTTACAGCTCAACTTATTAATATGGCCCCACATTATATACCTCATTTTTATACTTTTCTGCTGGATGGTTAAGACAGAGATACAGCAAGACCTATATACCAAAAACATGAAGCTTTTGTTTTTATGAGGTCAGTGAAGTCTCCTTAGGGTTTATCTTGTAATCTTGTACCTTACTCTGTAGATCCTTTGTCTGTATCATCCATGTGGATGAGTCACAGCCAATGCTTGACCAGTTTGCTCTCTGTGAGAGCCTGAGAGAATGTTTTCTCTCCATGTGACTCTCCCCAGGTATACCATAGATCATCAATCTTTTTCCTCTGTGGCTCCATAATCTCCTTGATCAGAAAATTTGGGGCACAACTGAGTTTCATGATGTTACAGTATAGGTTCATCTATGTCCTGAGTCTTCACTAACTTTGAAAGGCTAAGACCAAAATGTTGGCTGGCCTTGTGACTCTTCTGTTTCTCCAGTTTTGGTCCATGAACTTAGGTTGGTTAAATCCAGAAGAAAAGCTGATTAGTACCATATGTCATTCAGTTTGCCCTATCTGACTCAATTCTTTTTGGTTGTTGTACATTTCTATTTGTTTTCTTCTTTGACTTTTTATACTAGGGAGACTATATGATATTTGTACATTTGTGTCTGGTTTATTTCACTTACAAGTATATGTTCAAGTGGCACCCAATTCAATATAAATGTTTCAAGTTTATCATTCTTTATAGTTGAGTAATACTCCATTATATAGAAATACCACATCTTTTTGAACCATTCCTCATGTGATGGACCTCTTTTGTTTCCAAGATTTTGCTATCACAAATTGTGCTGCTATAAACATAGGTACACATATATCACTATGTTATAATATTTTCAGTTTCTCTGGGAAAAATCACAGTAGGGGGAAAGCTGGCTTGAATGGGATTTCTAGTCCTACTCTTTTGAGGGGTCTCCACACTGATCTCCACAATGGTTGAACCAATCTACATTCCCATCAGTAGTGGAGAAGTGTTCCTTTTTGCCCACAACCTCTCCAGCATTTGTTGTTGGTTGATTTCCTTATGATAGCCATTCTTTCTGGAGTGAGATGGTATCTCAGTGTTGTTTTAACTTGCATTTCATGGATGACTAGTGATGTGGAGCATTTTTTCATATATTTATTTGCTTCTTTAATTTCATCCTCTGAGAAGTGTGTATTCATCTCAGATGCCCATTTCTGAATTGGGTTTTTAAATTTTGAGGGCCCTGTTATATCTTAGTTGTTTATATATTCTAGACAGCAGACCTTTGTCTGATTGCTTATTAGTTAGGATTTTTTCAAAATTTGTGGGGTGTCTTTTCACTTTGTTGACAATTTCTTTTGATGTGCAGAAACTCTTCAAGAGGAGTTGATCCCAGTTGTTGATTCTTTCAAGTGTTTCCCGTGTGAATTTATGTTTATTCATGAACTCTTTACCCTATGTCTTCAAGAGTTCCTCCTAATTTCTCTTCCAGGAGATTGGGTGTTTCTGTTTTAATGTATAGGTCTTTAATCCATTTTGACTTTTTATTTTCTGGAATTGATTCTTTATTTCAGATACTATGTATTCAAATATTTCTTTTTTATTTCAGGCATTAATTCTTGTCTGAGTTCCTCTATACCTTTCTGCTGTTCTTCCTTCACTTCTGTCTCTATTAATTCATTCATTTCAGCTGAGCTAGTGTCCTCTGCACTTATTGGTGGGCTAGAGACCTGAGATTGCATTTTTCTCCTTGTCTTTTTCATTTTGTATAGTACTGACCTCTGACCTTTGGTGTAGAGCTTTGGTGCAGCTATAGCCTTAGCACATAATGAGATTCGGGTGCCAGTCTATTAAGTTTGAGATTATCCAGTTATGCCTGGCCTGGATCTAGCTGTTGTGTTCATTTCCTTTTTGCTGCAGCTCCTGTGATTCCCCTCTATTGGGTCCCTGGTTAAGGGAGCACTAGGGGGCGCAGAAGCTCTTCCTCACACTCACCAGGCTGCGGTGGGGCTGGATTGAGTGCCAAGAGAGTTACCAAAAGTTCTCACTCCCGTAGTGGGCTTGGGGGCAGTGGCTCTAGGGAGCTGCCAGGCAGGTCTATCTGGGGTGTCTCAAGCAGGTCTCTGGCTAGGATGTCTTGGGGCATGAGGCTCTGGATGGTGCACAGGGAGAAGCCAAAGGCTCTCCCTCAGACTCACCACACCCTCACCAAACTTTGATGCTCAAAGAGTCGGGGAAATTCCCACTCACTCAGCAGGCTTTTGAGTAGGGGTTCTGGGGAGTTGCTGGCGAGTGGGCCCTGAGGTATCAGGCCAGTTGCTCACTTGGAGGGCTTGGGGGCGGGGATCCGGGTAGCCCTGGCAGGAAGAAGCCAAAGGCTCTCCCTCAGACTCAACACAGACTCACTGATCTGGGAAGCCGGGTGAGTCATGCAAATTCCCACTCACTTGGAGGGCTTGGGGGTGGGATCCAGGAGGCCGCCGGAGTGGGCCCCGCTGTCTCAGGCCAGTCTCTCTGGCTAGGCCGGCATGGAGCGGGATCTAGGAGCAGTATCAGGGTCTCTAAATCCCACCAGGCTCTTGTTTTGTCCCCTCTTTCACTCAGAATTCTCCCCAGAGCCAGCGTCTGTGCCTTAGTCTCTGTGAGCAGTAGCCTCCCATGGTTTTGCTGAGTTCTGTGGTGGAGGTGGTGACAGAGGGCAGAGCAGGGATGAGCCATCCCCTCCTCCATTCTAGTGAAGTCTTTCTCTCAGGCATCTGTGTCAGTGCTCAAGCTCCCATAAGCACTCCTCCAGCGGTGTGATTTTCATCCCCTGCCTCCCCTTCGTGTTGACTCTATGGTCCCGGTCCACTGGCTGGAAGCCTAAGTCCTCCTGGGGGTAGTTTTCCCTTTATATAACAGTGAGGGCTATCAGGAGCCGCTGTCCCACCAGAAAGGAGGCTGCTAGCTAAGTCATTTCCCTGGAAGCAGGTGCGCTAGTGGGATAATTTCTGGCATATTACACTGTGACTACCCTCCACTTTTCCCCAAGGAGCAGGGAGTGCCTTGCATGCCTAGAAGCAAAACCCACAACAGTGCAGAGAGGTGGACATCCACTTGACGCGCCCCCCCCCAGACTCCCCCTCTCACACGGCACACCCTGACCCTCCATCCCCCAAAGGACCGCACACATGACCCATGTCCGTGGACCCAGCACACAGACACTGGGTGGGTTCTCTGATGTGCCATCTATGGGGATTCTCGGGTCAGGTTTTGATCTTGGATAGGTCCAAGAAAAGTCATGGATTTTCAGTTTTCCTAGCTTTCCCTTGAAAGACAGGACTAATGGCTTCAATACTCTTTATATGTCAAGGTCAAAATCAAGTTTCAATCACAACTCAAAGTGTGAGTCTCTAGCCCAGTGATCTTCATGTCTTATGCCTCACAGACTCTTAGACAAGGGCACACAGTGCAGGCACAAAGATGCTTGCCAGAACACATCGGTGACACAGCGAGACTCAAAATCATTTCTGCCAGTGGGATCTTGGCTTCATAGGAGTGCGACAGAGAAGTGATGGTGCACGTGGAGGGGTAGGGCTGTAGCTTCCACTGTGTGGACTGCATGTAGAACAAGACCTGATTCTGGGCTCACCTGAGAAGGATTTGCTCATGTACAACCTGATATACACACAGAAAGTGGCTAGAAAATACAGCTAGACGGTGACTTTGTGGGGACTGAGGTGGAAGAAAATGTTCATCTTTCATTCCATAGCCACTGTGCGGCTTCATTTTCTATAATGTCCATCATTCTATATTGCATAGAATGAGTACAATGGAATAAAATTGTCTGTGAAGAAGTTGTGACTGTCTGCATAGAAAATCCAAAAGAAGTGACAGAAGAACTCCATGGCGAGACAGCAGGTGCAAGGCTGGTACCCAGGAGTTGATCACTTTTCTGTGTAGTAGGAAAGGATGATTAGAAATTTGACTGTAAGATGTAATACCATTAGTAAGCCCAGAATGAAGCCTTCAGCTGTCACTAGTGAGACAATTTAGGAAGAACATGGGAAAATTATAAAACTTTGATAAATGAACACAAAGGAAAGCCGAACACCAAGCAGTGCTGTCCCTTAATGCTAAGGGAGGCCCAGAGCCCGGGAGGTGCCAGTGCTGGGCCAAGTGCAGCACACAGTGCTCTCCTGGGTGTGCATCCCCACACCCCACACCTCTGTCAGTACCTCCTAGCAGGCCCAACACAGTTCCAGGGAACCCCAGCAAGTTCCTTGTACCTGGACATCAACTGGAAAGCTCGCAAGAGAAGGCAAACTCAGGATAGCTGAGGATGTGGAGGAGAACACAGGTGAAGACTGATCCACTGAACTTTAAGCCCAGTGGTCATGGCCATGAGGATAAGCCAGAAAGCAGAAGCAACCTCAGTGGCTTCTGCGGATAATGTATGGAAAAAACGTGGTGCATCTGTACCACCGGGTGGGACTTGGCCATTAAACAGAATGACATCTTGTCATTTGCAATAGTGTGGGTGAACTGGAGGTCATTATTTTAAGTGAAATAAGCAAGCACAGGAAGAGAAATGCCATATGATCTTACCCATCTGTGGAATCCAAAAGAGTTAGCCTCCTTGCAGCAGAGATGGGAGTGGTGATTCCAGGGGTGGCAAGGAGTTTGGGCAGGAAAACCTTGGGACAGAGGATGAGCAAGCCCTGCTGCTGCACTGTTGGTGAGCACAGAGAACTCCCAGGCATCCTCCAAAACAGCTAGAAGAAAGGATTGGGGTACTTTCATCTGAAAGAAATGACTGGTACACTTACCCCAACTTGAACATCAGTGTGTACATGATCAAAATGTCACACTAGATGCTATAAGTATGAATTATTCTACATCAACTTAAAAATGCTGCATATTGTATGCAGAACAGAAAGCGTGTTAATGGGGTAGAGGACTCTGGGATCAGGTCCATGAGATGCAGCTAGCCTGTCTTTGATGAAGGGCAAGTGGCAATAAAATAAATAAATGAGAATTTTTCCACCAAAGGGCACCACAGAGAGCAGGCACCACACAGAGAAGCATACCCAGCACAGGCTTCCTCCATTCACAGGACTCAGCCCCATGCAGGTCACCATTGGGGTGCAGCAGGTCTAGATACAGAATGGGAGCTATGAAACTCTTTCTTAGAAGACTCTGAAGAAAGCCTGGATAACCTGAGACATGATAGTGATTAACGCAAAGGTAGACATCAGCAAAGTGAAAACGTGCACACTTTGAAAGGCCCTGGGGTAAAAGCGGGAGGGCGAGTCATGCATGGAAGATTCACTGGATAAAGGTCCACTCCCCAGAACCCTCCAAAACTCCTAGAACCCAACAAGGAGGAGACAAGGGGCGAAAAGCTAGACATACAACTAACGGACCTAAGTGGATGCAAGCAGAGATGTGAAGGGTGCTGGATGCCCTTGCCATAGATATCTTTAGAAACTAAAGATATCAAAGCACTGCTGAAGACCACTGCACACCTGCCAGTATGGCCAAAGTCCAAGTGTTAGCCTCAGCAGTTGCTGGGGAGGGTGGGGGACAAGATGCACATGAGCTCCACCACTGAGGCAGGGTCCCACATCATCCAATAATGTGCTTCTTGGCTTTTATGCAGATGAATAGAAAGCCTGCATCCATGTTCTCTGTCCCTCTGTCCCTATCTTTCATTTCTCTGTGTGTATGTGTCTCTATCTCTCTCTGCCTCTCCCTCCTTCCCTCCCTTTTCCTGTCTCTGCCTCTGTCTCTCTGTCTCTCTCTCTCTTCCTCTCTCTGATTGATCAGTGGCACCAGCACAGCAGGCTGGCACACTGCCCCTGAGCTCCAGCCCCAGCCCTTTCACTCTTTATTTTCACACAGTACCTCACTAAGTTGCCCAGAATGGTCTTGAACTCACTGTTGTCCTGCCTCCACCGGCTGAATAACCAGGGTCACAGGCACACACTACCACATCCCGCTGTAGCAGATTTATGTATATGTCAAAACTTGAAAGGAATCAAGACATCCTTTAGCAGATAAGTCAACTGTGCCACCTGCATGTAATGAAATATGACTCAGCTCCAAAATGATGCAAGTTACTGAGCCTTAAAGAGATAGGAAGGAAACTCAAAGGCATACACCTGGGAGGAAGTGACTTTAAATGCTGTGTATTGGGAGATTCCAACAATAAGACATGCTGGAAAGGGCAAAAACCCTAAAAGGGAACTCGTAGCTCTAGGCACTAGTGGGCAGGATGAGCGAGTTGTCCTGCACCACATGGCTGTGGGGTCCCCGCGTGGGCAGACCTGAGTGGCCGGGAGGTGCCCACCACAAGTGCACCACCATGGGGAGCTGGGGTGGCAAGTGTGCTGTGCTTGCCACTCAACCTCACTGAGTTCAAAGCTTTTCTAAAATAATTGAATCTGTCAAAACTATTGGAGCTATATATCAAACATAATAATAAAGCACCTCTTATTTTGCTGGTCAGAAAAAGTAGTGGGTCCCAGGGATATTAAAATAAATTGTTAATATTTCAAAGGATCAATAAGTGCACAGAAAATTGTTCAGCATCTTTGGCCACTAGAGAAATGTAAGTCAAAATGACAGACTGTCTCCAGCGAGCACAGTGGTCACGAAAGGTAGAACACCACAAATGCTGGTAAGACCATGCAGAAAAGGAGCCCCCTGCATGGTAGGTGGGATATAAGCTCCTGGGGCCACTACAAACAGTGTGGAGACTCCTTGGATCATCGAAACTGAAATTCCAGCCAACCTAGCTCAGCCTCGTCTAGAGTGAAAGGCGCCATCCGCAGCGGCCTCGCACAGCACGGCTTGCATTGCGCCCGTGTGGCCGCCAGCAGATTGGTGCAGCAGGAATGCACAGTGTTTCTCTGCAGTGGAGCACTTCCCTGCCATAAAGAAGGACAAATCGGAGGCAAATGATGTGTGTGATATCCTGGTGCTCAGTGACACCAACCAGCACAAAGGGCCAAGCCAGCAGCACATGACTTCTCTTCTATGAGAATGCAAATCATTTTAAAAGCAAAACGAAAGAGAAATGGTAGAATCAGGAGGCAGGCTTCATGGAGATTGGAATGGGTCCCAGGGAAGGAGGTGGCAGGAGGACTGGGAAGGGAAGACAAAGGCACCAGACGGGCACCACAAGCTTGCAGCCAGCCCCACGTGCATGCGGTGCATTAAGAAGAAGAGAGTCAGTGAGGGGCTGCTGAGGGCAGGGCTGGTGTCGTGCCCTGGGCCTCAGCGCTGAGGCAAAGCCTCTTTCCTGGATGCAGACAGGAGCTGTGCGTGACTTAACACAGCCTTATTCTTCTGGCTCTGTCTTTGATACCTTTTGGATTTTTTAAATAAAATAGATAGTCCTATTGCAGTTTAAAGATGTCCCTTTAATATAACCATATCAGTTCTACAGTCTTTGCATAACTGAGAGTGCTAGTGCAGGCTTAGCAAGTCCTGGCAGGGCCCACATCCTTCTGCTGAGACCTCTCTGCTGTTTCTTTTAGTTTTCAGTCATGAAAACCATTGAAACCAGATGCCACAATAAACCAAATTGTAGGCCAGCTCTTCCTGAAAGCCTATCACTGTGGCAAGCCACGACTTCCAAAAGTATAATGAAATACTGTATGTCTGAATAGATACATCTAATAAAGCAAAACGCACATAGGTGATCAGTATTTGGGAAACCCTTAAGTCCTAAGCCCTGCAGCTCTTCTGAGGGCGGGTATTCAGACATGTCCACAGGACACTGAGTCAGAGCCACAGGCTCACTGGGTGCAGGTGCAGCAGGCGCTCCTGGTCTTCTGTTAGGGACATCAGTAGTCATCCCACTGCTTTATTTACTTCTTATTCTAGATAGGAGTTCCCCCACTGCTCTAGTTGGAAAGGCCCAGCTTGGCGCAGAGGCCCCGCAGTGAGTTCTACACTTTCTGTGACCCAACAGTGAATTCCAAATCAATGCCTGTCTTGGAACTGGACATCAGGAACAGGCATTCTAC
The DNA here is from genome assembly GCA_004027165.1 of Ctenomys sociabilis. Classification (NCBI taxonomy): domain Eukaryota; kingdom Metazoa; phylum Chordata; class Mammalia; order Rodentia; family Ctenomyidae; genus Ctenomys; species Ctenomys sociabilis. Next base: position 153,172 of record PVKA01000336.1, on the reverse strand, counting down.
CCTTCTGAACCATCCTCCAGGGTGGGAAAGTGAAATGTCTAAGCACAAGAGACTCTGCCCTCAGGTTGAGGGAGGGTGGGCCTAAAGCAGGGGAAGAACCGGGTTACAGGAGCCAGCGCAAGGCTCCGTCCGTGAGGCCGCTGGAGGCCAGGCCCGGAGGCATCCGATGGTCTGCCTGGGGGTGACTTCCTGGCTCTTGCCAGCAGACCGTGAAGCCAGGGCTGCAGATCAGCCTGGGCCCCACTCACCCTTAGAGGGGAAGGAGGCTTCTCTCCCAGCCACCGAGGGTCTGGGATGAGTTGGAATGGAGAGGTGGTCCCTGCCGACAGCACCACCTTGCCTGCAGAGTTGCTCACATTGTTCAGGAAACCACTCAGATTTTCCCAAGCAAGCATCCGCGCCAAGTGCAACGGACACCAGCAGTGAGGGAGAAGAGAAGGACTCCGTGGGCTTCAGGAGCCAACCAGTCACCCGCAGGGGCAGGATCCGAGGGTTTATCTAGGTTCCTCCAGAGTTGCACAAGATCAAAACTCCCGAGTCTTGACCACAGAACCCCACTGGCCTGGCAGCTGCGTCCTCAGCCAGCCACAAGGAAGGAAAGGACCCCAAACTGAAGGAGAAGCCATCGCCTCCGCAGAGCGGCCTGAGAACCCCGAGGGTCCCGCACTGCGGATCTGGGCGGGACTAGAACAGACCGGCACAGGCTGCGCGTGGCGCATGCCTGTAATCCCAGCACTCGGGAGGCTGGGGCAGGAGGATTGTTGTGAGTTCGAGACCAGCCTGAGCTACAAAGTGAGCTTACGGCCAGCTTGAACTGCATAGTGAGACCCTGTCTCAAAAAGACAAAAAAAAAAAAAAAAAAAAAAAAAAAAAAAAAAAAAAAAAAAAAAAAAATACAGGCCACCGGGCCTTACGTGAGCCCAGAGCCCTGTGAGCGGCAGCAGCCATTCCTCCCTGCTCATGCACTCTGGGCGTGTCACCCTCCACACGCACCTCCCAGGGACTGCCGCCCTGCTCGTCACTCTCCTCCTGACAGTGCGGCCACAGTTGTGCTCTTTTGCAGTTTTCCCTAATTGTTTTATGTGGAAATAGTTTATCTTCATGACGGGAGAACTCACTGCTGGTGGAAAAACCTACTCACCTTCCTTTTATTTTGCTCCTCATGGTGGCGGCTGCATGTAGGCAGCACTCGGGAAACCCGTGAGCAGTGCTGTGGATCACATTGGGTGCAGCAGAGGGAAGGAAGGACCATTGTTCCCTCCCTCAAGTAGCCACTGCCATCCTGGAGGCGCTGCAAGAGGCCCTGTCAGGAGTCAGAGAGCGACTCTGTCCCTACCACATCACAGACTGCTGAGGCCCATGAGCCACAGCCAGGAGCAGGGCCTGAGAGTGGGGCAGAGCAGGACCTCTGAGGCCACTGCAGGTGGCCACTGCCTGGAGTCTCTGGATGCCACCACCGGAACGGCATTCCATCCTTTGTGGATTCAGGTTTTAACATAAAATGCACCCGAGCATGGAGCAGCCTGCAGGGAGAGAAGGCTCTTCTGTGCTCATCTGAGGGCCATGAGTGGTCAGAGAACATGGAGCTGCTTTGGAACTGATCTGGAGCTGACTCCACCCTCCACGTGTGGCAGCTCAGGGGATGGAGACCTGCGACAAGGTCCTGGGCTAGTCCAGCTGCCCTGGCCCTCAGGGCACCCCCTCTTGGGGGGCTCACCCAGCTCAGAGCCCCACTCTGTGCATACAGCACCTCTCCCTTGGAGCAGGGGAGAGGGAGGCCCAGCTGGGGCTTGCCCCAAGCTGCTTGGTAGACCATCAGCGGTGGCCACCACTTCTAGATGGGAAGCTGGGCAGGGCTGCCCTCTGTGGGCTGAGGACTGACCAGGAGCTACTAGTTACCCAGCCCATCTCGAAGGTACTCAAGTTCTTGGAGGAATGTATTACTAGGCAGAACTAGAGAGAAAGTAGAATCAAGAGTTAGGTGGAATGTAAGTCTTACAATGCGTGGACCCACAGTGAGTAAACAGCCAGACACATCCTGATGCACACGTGTCCATATCCCCAGTGTCCCAGCCAAGGCATGGGACATCCCCATCGCCCCAAGACCCCCTTCACCTTTCCCAGTAAACCTCCCTGTGCCCTGCCCAGACCTTGACTGGCCTTGCCTATTCGGGCCTCATAAATAAATGGGACAAGCCGGACATGGTGGCGCATGCCTGTAATCCCAGCACTCGGGAGGCTGAGGCAGGAGGATTGTTGTGAGTTCGAGACCAGCCTGAGCTACAAAGTGAGTTTAAGGCCAGCCTGAACTGCATAGTGAGACCCTGTCTCAAAAAGACAAAAAAATAAAAAATAAAATAAAATAAAATGGGACACGTACTTTGTACTCTTCACTGTCCGGGTTCTTCAGCTTAACATGATTGTTTCTGACACATCACAGAAGTGTTTTCAGACATACTGGAAGGCTAAACAAGAATGGCACAGAGTCCCCCAAGCTCACCACCTAGGCAGCACCTCACTTTGCCTGCGTGGGCCGCTGCGTCTGTCCATCCATCTGCCCCGCTGTTCTCCCACGAAGCACCCATATATTTTCCATTTTTAGAGGTTTTTGGTGTCCAGCAGTATGTCAGGGTGAACACATAACACAATGTGTTTATAATGGTAATAATGCAACCATATTTCAAATCATTCAGAAGAGAGGGAGTTACCTTATTTTGAGACCCTGGGGGCCATGACAGCTGGATTTCTAGTAATTACTTCCTAGTAATTTCTTCAGGAAGCATTACTAGAAGAAAGCTGTACTTCTTTACACATTTTCTTTTAAGATTAAATTGACACACAACAATGCATGGCCAGTTAGCACACACGATGTGAGCGTTGGCGGCCACGTGTTCCCGTGTTAGCTGGGACCCAACAAGACCCGAGCACTAGCCTCCCCCTTCCCCACCACGAGCCCCTCCTCTCCTGCTAGAGCCCACTGTGGATTTGCTTCATCTAGAGCTTTATATAAATGCAGTCACCCCAGATGTACCCACACACCATGAGCCCCAAACGTAGCAGGGCTCCTTGAGTGTCACCGTGCCCTGTGCTTGTCAGTATTCAGCTCTTTTGCCTACTGAATGGTGGTGCACCGCACCAAGGCCTCATGGTGTGCTTCTCTATCCCTGCTGAGAGACTCCGAGACCTTTATGGCCCTGGGCTACTTCAGATAGCACTGAAATCATTAGGTCACACATTCCACGAGTGTACATTCTATGGACATATGCGAGGTTTTATGTTTTAGGCAAATTCACAGGAGGAGAATTCCCGGATGGTGGGCTGGGTGGGACTTGTAGGAAGTGGCCACACTTCCTCGGAAGCCAGGTGGCCTCATGTCCCTGGACACTGAGCTCCCCCAGCCCAACATTTGGCTCCATCTGTGCTATTTTCTCCCTTTCGTCCTCTACTTAATTATTTTTAGTTTTGCTCATTCATGTTAATATTAGTGATTTCTTTCTGTGGTTTTCAATCCTCTTTACATGTGCTTCTTACCCACTCCTGCTTTGTGAAATGTCTGTCCAAGATTTTCCAACTATTTGAACTTGTTCTTAAAGTGGGTTTTATTTAAATAATCGCCAGTGTGATTAATTGGCAGTGTGATTAAGTTGGTTTCATCTTATTTATTCATCTTATGGTTGCGCTGTCAATTTTTTTTTCTTGGCAGAACCAGCGATTAAACTCAGACCCTTGTGCTTGCCGGGGAAGCACTTCTTCTACTGAGCCATCTCTCTGACCCCTGGCAATGTTATTTAGATGTAAAGCTTCTCTCTGACATATGCATAGTGAGTCTGTTGGTGGCTTACATTTTTAGTTTTTCTTTTTTAAAGACTTTATTGTACATAACGGGTGTATAGCCAACCTGTTCTAGGATAAATATTGACAGTTAATTATATGACTCAGCATATTAATATGCTCATGACCTCTGAGTCATTCCCTGTTTTCTTAGTGCCTTTCAAGAGTAAAAGTTTAAGTTTTTAATTTTTAAATTTTTTTCCAAAGAAATGTTTGCATTTGTCATGCTCATATGCCTTTCTCTGGAGTTTTTCCTAGGACTTTTATAGTTTTATCACTTATAATTATATCTATACACCATTTCTTTATTTTACAAAGTAGAAATTGTGATTTTTATTGCTTCATGGGGATTCTAAAAATGTGTAGAAATGTAACTATTTCTTGTTAAGTAGATAGTGCAATTCACCATTACAGTATCTGGATCTCAAGTTTTCTTTGGGGAAAGATTTTTATTCACTAATCCAACATCTAATAGATATTAGGCTTTTGGATTTTCTATTCCCTCTTTGGCCATTTTTATTAATTTGTGTATTCCCCAAAGACTTCACCTATGTTATAAAATGCATTGGAACATAATTTCTGCAACATTTTTACTCTTGTTGAAGGTCTGTGTGGCTTGGATTTCACTGAGGTGGAAAAGCATAAAACTCTATTGTCCTGCACTGTGTAACAACAGGAGAAGTGCGGAGCACGTGAGGACAAGCCCAGGATGCTTTTGCCCTCTTGGGGTTGCGATGTAGAGTTCGGAGGTGCCCAAGTAAGAGGAGGTGGCGGAGGACGCCCACCTGCCCTTCCTCTGGGGACACAGCCACAGGCAGTTGCTGGGAAGTGGGCGGGGCTCAGGGCTGCACCCATCTCTAGCTTCCTCAAATGGCTTCCTCGGACCCTCGCATCCCAGGGAGTCCCTTGTACCTGATCTAGCACCAGAACACAGTGCAGGACACAGGCTCTCACCAGCGCTGCTGACTGTGCTGTGCTCAGGACCTAGAGCACTCTGACCGCAGCAGGGACCTGACAAATGCTTGTTGGCTGAATGAGTGATTTTTTTTTTTTTTTTTTTTTTTTTTTTTTGTCTTTTTGAGACAGGGTCTCACTATGCAGTTCAGGCTGGCCTTAAGCTCACTTTGTAGCTCGGGCTGGTCTCGAACTCACAACAATCCTCCTGCCTCAGCCTCCCGAGTGCTGGGATTACAGGCATGAGCCACCATGCCTGGCTTGAATGAGTGATTTGGGCAGCACCAAAACTGCCCCACTGCCTGTGCACACCTTAAAGACCACAAAGGACGCTGGGTCAGGTGAGCAGGCTGCCTGAACCATGCAGTTCCACGGGAGCCGTGGCCTCTGGGCGTGGGTAGTCCACACCACACAGGGGCGAGGGCCTCCATCCCAACCTCTGTATGACCAGCACCCTTGGGAGGTACAAGGAACAGAAGGTCTGTCATGAGATTAAGTGGGTCTCATGAACAAAGGCTCAAGGGGGAGTTTAGTGGTTAAGTAGAAGTTAGAAATCAAAGTTTCCCTGTGTACCACCCCCACAGAGGAGCAGGAGAACAGCCACAGCTGTGACTCTTGCCAGCTTTCACCCAAAGCATACCCAGAATTCACTGGAATCAGAGTAATCACCCCACTTTACAGATGAGTAAAGTGAGGCCCAGAGAGGCTGAGGATCAACTATCTTGTGAATGTCAATCAGAATACGGAAGCAGAGGCAGGAGGAGTCCTCACTTGGGGTCTCTCCGTGCTACCTTGTTCAGCTTCTCCTATGCCAGGGTCTCTCCCTCCCCTACTCCCTCTCCCTAGGATCAACCTTCTTTTGTCTGAGTCCTGTGAGTTCCAGAGTGCCTTTCGCAAGCCTGTCTTCTCACAGCACAGTGTCCCCTATGCCTGACACAGTGCAGGCACTCAGTGGTGCTTGACGTGGTCATTCTGCATCACGCTGGCTAAGGACCCAGAGGAAGCAGGGTTTGGAGCCCATTTCTGATGTTATCAGACATTAGATGAGTTATGTGAGCTCTGCTAATGCTAATCTCGTCACCTGTACAAAGTAAATGTTCTGCATATATTAGTTACTATTGCCAGTAATATAAAGTTTGTGCCAAATACCATCCTCATATAAACACAGTAATTCCCAAAGGCACAGCCATTTAGTGCCCTGATATGTGGCCAGAGTCTCATCTGGACTGTGCTGAGGCGAAGTTAAAGGAAATGAGAACTTGCTGGACTGTGCCTGCTGGCTTGTGGGGCAGCGACAGTGCAGCCGCTTGTAAAGGAAGGCTGATCGTCTGGGTCTATTCAGCTGACAGGCGGCCGGGGCGCAGCGGCTCCCTTCCCTGCCCCTGGCTGGCTAGCACAAGGGGAGGGGGTGACGTGGGCTGATCAGACGTGGCAACTCAGCACTCTGCTGCAAACACGCAGTCACTGGGGTGGCAGGCTCCACACAGCAGGCCACTCCAGCGAGGCTACTCCCTGGGTTAATCCACTTTCGGTGCCTCCCACAATGCACGCTGTGTCTGCAACAGCTCCTCAGAACTGCTCTGCTGCAGTAACAGGAATGGCGCTGGAGGCCCTGGTGCACTCTGAGAACATCTGCTGCTGGGAGGAAAGCACCCTGCGTGTGTGTCCACAGTGGGAAGTGGTCCTGTCCTGCGCTCCTCCCCACGCTGTCAGTAGAACAGTGCAGCATCCTCTCCTACAGGCGTGCTGTGCCACTGTCTGTCGCCAGCAGTTGGTACTGCACCTTCCACCATGGGGCCGGTGACAGCTGCATATAGCGCAGAGCTACTGCCATGTATGGCCTTCACAACAGCAAAATGGAGACAAAGAGCTTTGATTTGACCCCACTACAGTCACGACTACAGTTAGTAACATTGTTTTCCCTGAATTCCAGAGCACAATTCTTCTGCAGAATGGGGTGTCACCTGTCATTCACCCACTCCCCTTCCTCCTTTTGGACAACCAGGAAGAACAACAAAGTGTCCAGCAAGAAATCACCCCTTCTCCTGGTTCTGCAGCTTGGTGTGGCCATGTGGCCCTGCACTGGCCGTGGGCCATTTCCAGAGGCAGAGCCAAAAGCATGGTCTCCACCTGCCCTTCACCTGGGTCCTTTCTGATCATTTTTCCTGGAGTGTAAACTGGGAGACTAAAAATGCACAGCCATCCTGACCAATGAAAGGCAAAGACAGGGACAAACATTAAGCCTGTATGGTGGAAGCACAAGCGCCTAACATCTCATGGCTCTGAGGCGCCCCATGCCCGCATGTACCTGCTCACCTGAGCCTGTGCAGCTGTCCACTGCCTGCTGGGCTGGTTGTTCATGATGAATGAGTTTTTGCTGCTCCAGAGCCCAGCTCTCTGCAGACTGCCACCCATCCATCACTAAGCTCCTTCTTTCAGTCTTGCTTGGTGCCCCTGAGTGTGTGGAGCTGACCCTGCAATGCTGAGGGTGACTGAAGGGCTCCTTCCCTGGACTTCTGCAGTGCCCCGCAGCCCACCTTGCAGCCTCTGTGGCCCTCCCCCGGAGGGTACCACACTCCAGTCTCCCCATCATGGAAGTTTGCCTCCATCTTGTGCCACCTTTCTACCTCAGTTCCATGGCTAGCGCCTTGCTCTGTCTCCTTGGCTGAGTGTCCTTCATGCCTGGGATGCGCTCCTCTCATATGTCCACACAGCTGCTGCTGCTCATTCTTCAGATCTCTTTGGGGGTGGCCATGGCTGAACTCCCAGACCCCTCTGAAGAGCGCCTTCCTCCACCTCCCTGCTGTGTGCCCTGGCCAGTCTGTTACACTGAAGTCCCACTGGATTAGGGCCACATTCTTGCCTGACCTTCTTCTCTAGACCACAAACTTCATAAACCAAAGGCCATTTTTGTTCATCTTTACAGGTAGCTGATTCTCTAAAAGTAATTCTGAAATAAATCACTATCTAAATAACAAGTGTTTGACAGACCACATATGGTGAGGTGGACTTTGGTTATCTTTCTTTGTGCCTTTTCATTTGTACTTCAGGGCAAGATCTGAGCTTCAGAGAGGACAAGTGACCTGCCCAAGGTCACACAGTGAGTGACAGAGATAGAAACAGCTGCCTGAGTTTCCTGGTCTTTAGCAATAAGCCCTTTCTGGAACACTTCTGTTTCACACAGGTGATATTTTGGTAAGACATAGGCTGGGTGTTCACATCAGAAATCCAAAATAAGGGAAGATTAACAAGATAAAATGAATTGCCCTTCACCATCTGCCAGCACTGAGCCCAAGGCTGGCAAGGCTCGTCGTGGCAGAGATCCAGGTGTTAGCAGGTGTGGCTTTGTCATCCCTTGGGCGGGACCCTTAGCTTCCCTGCTGGCTGTGCTCCTGTCATAGGGATGGCAGGAGGACAGAGGCCACCTCCCCTGAGGACACAGCTGGACATGGCCCCCAGTGCTTCTTGCACACAGGGGTGGAACTCAGCCAGGGTCACTTAGATCCCCAGGGAAGACTCCTCACCTTCAGGTGGCTTCGTGCCCAGTTAAAAATTAATCCGCTCTTTGTCTCTAACCACAAGCCTATGAAAAGTAAGGCCGTTCCATGGCTCCTGCTTCACACACAGTAACGCTGACGCTCCAGTGAGGGTAGAGACAGGCTGTGCTATCAATTTGGATAAGTGTGAACCCAGCCCTAACACGGCTGGGCTGCAGGATCTGGGGTGAGATGTGTCACCTTGCTGAATCTCCGTGGTCCTCTGTCTTCTTTGCCCCCAGTCTTGTTATGGAGTCCCTGACTCGGGCCCTGGCTGTCAGCCTGGGAAATCTTAGGGAGAAACTCAGGCTCCCTGAAGAGCAGGCCCGGGCAGCCTGATGTCTTCACACCCAGACTAGCTGGGTATACAGACTAGCCCCACCCCAACAGCGCAGCTCCTCTTCTTTTCCTTCGGGCCTTCAGCTTCTCAGTTTTCAGTGTGTGCAGCTCCTGGTGTGACATGGCCTGTTCAAGAACATGACGACAGAGGGGAGGAGAGAGATCGGAGAGGAAGTGCTGTGCTGAAGCCACGCCGCTCTCAGAGCCTGCGCCGATCCGGGTGTTCAGATGCATTTGTCCATGCTAGCCCCCAGGGCGGACCCTCTTAGCCCTGCGCTTGGGGACGCTCCACTGGCGCTGCCTGACCTTTCTCTTCCTGGCACCCGGTGAAGCCAGCCAGGGTGAAGGTTCTTATCTACGGCCAGCCTGGGCTCTGCTCACAAGTGACAGAGCAGGATCGCAACAGACCCTCTAGGCCGACCCTGTGGTCCTCCTCCCTCCTCCTTCCTCCGCACCACACCCCTCCGATGTCCGTGCCTCTGCCTGTCCTCCTAACAAGAACCAGTGCAGGGTCCTCGCCTGGTTACATGTGAAAGGAAGCAGCATCTCACATCAGCAGGCCCGTCCCAGCTCCTGCCGTGTCCTGTGGCAGTGGGTCACTAAGCTCTCGTGTCTAGTCACACCGGGACTTCTCAGAGACTCTCTTCTCTGATGTTGCACATCCTACAGGAAACCTGGAGCAACGCCACCCCAAAGGCCGCCTCTGATGGTGGAAGCACTCTCAGTGTACCCCATCCCCCACCACAGAGCTGAGAAAACAGACGAGAAAGGTCGGGCTAGGTCTGCTGGCCATACCAGCGGCAAGGCCAGCAGAAGCACAAAGTCACCAGCAGCAGACTGGAGTTGGCAGACTGGGACAGCTAGGGGCTCAGGCCCCCCTGAAGGGGCAGGGTCTCATTCCTGCCCCTATGGCTGAGTGGACAGTGCACCCATGCCCCACACGGCCACTGTGAGCACAGGCATGCTGGGCATCCCCAGGGAGAGGTGGCCCCACACCTGCTACAGAAGCAGAGAAAGGTCCAGAGGCAGTGCAGCCTCAGTATATGAGTTCGGCAGCCTTCCTGCCATCTCAGCCTTTACTCCTGGAGGCCTCTGCTTCTGAACAGAGATGGGGGCACCTGCTCTGCCCCAAGCAGCAAAAGGAAGAGAATGCGAGGCCCAGGCTGTTGCAGGAAGATGCATGAGCAGGCAAGGGAAGCTGAGATACGCTGAGAGCACCGAGGCTGAGTGAGCTTCTCCAGAGGCAGCAGGGATGTCCCTGATGTCAATACCCAGCACCGATGGCCCGCAGGAGAGCAGCACCCACCACATGTCAGCCTGAGGTGCCGGCCCTCTGGGCTGGATTGACAAGCAGCTCAGCGTGCATCACCCAGGTTGTGCAGCCCACACGCTGTCACACACAGATGCTCTGGCTATCACTTGGCTGTGCTTCGTGGTTTATTATTTTGTGTCTCCAGGCAGCGTTGGCCCTGTCAAAGGTGATGGCTGTCACATCAGATTGCTCTCTGTGCAATTAGAAGAGACAGAGATGGGTTCTAGTGAAAGGCCCTGCCTCCACACTTGGGATGCACATAGTGGATGCTACAATTAAGGCTGCCCATGCCTTGCCTCCTGAGAGTGTCCGGGTCACAGGGCAGGCAGGAGGAATGTGAGTGGGCTCAGCACTGGCCATGGTATTGGTGACAGCCAGACAGAGAGGATCCCAGGGAAGTTGTGGCTAATGTGAGCTATGTGCTGAGCTACCTGGGCTCTGTGGCCCTGCGTGCCGTGGCACCAGGTATTGTGGCCCTCAGCACTGTAGTTCTGGGTGCTGTGCTGTCTGTCTCATATATACCCTTAACTCAGGCACTGCAACCAACACACTTCCTTCCCTTTGACTGTGCACACCTGAGTTGGAGTTCTAGGTCTGCTATTTGTGAATAAGCTACTTGAGCCTTGTGAACATGGATTTCCTGACCTGCAAAACTGCAGTGGGAGTAGCTTGCCTGGTGGCTCTGTATAGAGCAAAGTAGAATCATGCACTTATTCGCTCAGTAAATACTCAGGATATATTTGAAGATGATAGATGAATGGAAGGATGGATGGATGGACAGATGGACAGACAGACAGATAAATACAAAGAAACATATAGACAGACAGAGAGATAGATGATAGCTAGATAGATAGATAGACAGACAGATATATAGATTCAACCTATATCTATCTATGTCATGTCTATACCGCCTTTCTGAGGAATCATTTTCTTTTCTTTCTTTTTTCTTTAATGTATTTGGTACAGGGTCTGCAGGGTCTACAAGATCTCACTACATAGATCAGACTCATAGTGATCCTCAGGTTTTCAGCCTCCCATGCACTGGAAGTACAGTGGGGGGCCACCATGCCCAGTCCCAGTCTCCATCTCCCCACACCCCGGGGGTGGGGCCAGCACAGCACACCAGGGATTGAACCCTGGTCGCTGCCAAGAAATCATTTTCAACTCTTCCAGCTGTGTGTTTGCCATGAGCTTCACATGCGGAGCTGTGCACACACTGCAATATCTCCTTCTACCTGGCTTTGATCATTGGGTATCAACAGCCCACTGTGAGAGATGGAGCCCCACCCATGTTTATATAGACGCTCCTTCACTTACGGTGGGTTCCTCCTCACAACTGCAAGTGGAAGGTGTCACAAGTTGAACATTCATGTATGCACCAAGCCTCACAAACATCATGGTGCAGCACTGCCTGAGTCCACCTGTCTTTCTGGTGAGCCCAAGGGGATGGACAGAATCAGAACCAGGAGAAAGCTTTGCACTTCAAACTTTAAACCTCAAAGTTCAGCCTGGTTTCTACTGAGTACCCATTGCTCTGGCAACATCATACAGTTGAAATCTCAGAAGTGGAACCATCTGAAACAGCTGGGGGCCCTCAGGAGTCCATCACCTGAGACTTCTGCACAGCTGGGCCATGTAACACACCTGTCAGTGCTTCCTCATCCTGCCTGAGCATGACTCTACCTTCTCACTGCTGTCACCTCTGACATGCGGTCTAACACTACCCAGATGCATGGTCCTTTGATGGAGACCCCTCTTTCTCAAGAAGCCTTCAGGGCCCAGGATGATCTGCATGCCTGCTGTTCTCATCCACTAGGATGTGCTTGCAGGGCCATTCTGGTCTGGAAACTCACACCCTTTGCTTTTGAAAGACTCCAGGTTTTGAAAGTTCTCCCATCTGTACTCTGCATTCCCTCTTCCTAGAACCTCTAGAATTTCTATCTTTGTCCATTTCTGTCTTTTCCATTTCCTTTCTAAAATATCTGCCCAAGTGTGTCTTCCATCATGCTGCTGAGGTTTTCGCTTCTACTGCCATGGTCTTCTTCCTCCACATGTGCCCACTTACAGCGTCCTGCCTTGGTCAGGAGCTGCACCTCCCCTCCTGCTGGGCCTGATTTCCTGTGTCATTGTCACTCAGCAGTCTTCACTTTCCCCATGAGGCTGTTTCTGCCTCAGGCCTTTCTTCCTTCCTTCCCTTCCTTCCCCTTCTCCTTTCTTTCAGGTCCTGTCAGGCAGTAGGAGCCATTCCAAGGTCAGGTGCAGTGTGGCTGTTTGTGGGAAAGCAGGGAGGCACTGAACAGCTGGCTCTCACACGGGGAGCTTCACCCTAGGCTCTCCACTTCGTGTTGGTGGGGCCCCACAGTACTCAGCATGCTCTAGCACCTCTTGAGCTACTGAGATTGCTGGGAAAAACTACACCTCTCCTGCCAGAGCCATGCGGTGGCTCTGCATGCAGGACTCAGAGCCAAGCTTGAGGTCATGTTGCACATTGCCTCTGAAGCCTCTGCTACCTGACGGGCCTCGCTCTGCCCTCCTCACATCCTGTGGACAGGAAGGTCCCCCACCTCACCCTCCCTCACTGGAAACAGTGCTCTCTGTCCATTCACCTTTGTCCACAGCCCCATCAGCCACCATGCTTGCTTAGACTTGGGCCCAAGTCTCAGGCCATGTCTGGACACTGATTCTGTCACCAGTGCCTGGGATCAGCCTTGTAGGACCCACAGATCCCCACTCCTGGAAAAGCCTGTCTTTCTCCATATTCCTTGTCCTCACAGGTGCACACTTCCAAAAACCCCTCCACCGTCATTTTAGTGGGGCTATAGAAGAGAACAGGACAGACCAACATGTGTTCAGGGGCCTGCAGAGGTAACAGAACCTGCACCACAGCTGGCTAAGGGACACATGCTGCTGAGCCTGCCTGCAGAGAAGGTCAGTCGATGGAAGGCTAGCCACACCTGGCCTTTGCCTTGGGCTTCCAAGGGTCCCACACCTTCTCCCTCCACTGCAACAAGCAAACAGGCAGGTGTGCATGCCGACACAAGAACAGCGTGGTACCAAGACACAAGTGCCAGCATTTCTGCCACACAGAAATGGGCGGGCAGGATTCTCCGAGACAATGCCATGCATACAAGTACCTGAGGGTGGCCATGGCCTGGGACATCTCTGTAGCTCAAGGAAAGGAGGACATGAGCCACAGTCTCAAGGGTCGCAGGACCACACAAGGAACTTTCTACCAGTTTCTATTTAACTTGACATAGTACTCTGAGTTTGGACCTCAGATGTATGGCTTGGCTGCCCGTTGCTCCAGGACAAGCAGACTGGCGTCCCGAGTCTTAGCTTCCTGGCCTGTAACTGGGGCCAACACAGAGACTGGCCACCTGAAGGCACACACTGGCCATCTCAGCTAGGCTCCCTGCAGCTGGCTCGCAGGGCAGCTTCCGGCACCGCCTCCCTCTCAGCTCACCCTAGTATGCCAGCAAAGCTCTCGGGATACACTCCCCACACCTCTCGCCTTCATGGCCACATCTATTTATTAAGATGACTACAGAAGAAGGTAGTCCGCAGCATTAACTTTCAACTCAGTTGAGGTTAATTTGTTTTTAGTTTGACATATCCTGTGGAAATAGTTTTTAAGAGAAGTAATCCACATTCCTGGATTTCCAAAAAAGGAAGGTTCAGAACACAATTTCTCTCTCCCTGTATATACTTAAGTTCTTTGTTCATTTCTGGGGTATTTTTTTGATCTCATAATTATCACCTTGGCAAATTAAAAAAAAAACTTTCCTTATTATAAATTCAATATAGTCTCACTAAATAGAAACAATAATTGCCATTTAACAGCAGAAGTCCCCCAAGCACAGAGACAGCCTTTGTAATGTGCACCATGGGCCCCAGGGACAGAAGGACATGATTGATGGCTTGGCTGCACACACATTAAAAGCTTCTCCATGTCACAATTATCACCAGCTCCAGAAGCTACTCCAGGGCTGCATGAGGCTTTTGGGGGGCCACCTGTACACAAACCATGACACAGGGATTGAACTCAGGAACTTGCACTTGCCAGGCAGGTGCTTATTGACTTTCTGAAGTCAAACCAAGAAGTGTGGGTGGCTTCTCAGTCTTCAGCCCTCAGACAAGGCCCCTGCATGTCTGAACACTTATGGAGCCCAACAGAAAGCACTAGCACAGGCACAGAGCCCTGGATCCACAGAGGGAAGGCAAGAATGCTTGGTAGATGAGTCTGTTTAGGAAAAGTCTTAGAGGCCAGGAAGTGTGTGAGTTGGGAACTGAGAGAGCAGAGCTGAATACAGGGCATTTCGCAAGGTCTGAAACATGAAGGGGCCAGAGATTGAGTATGTCCTGCAGCAGAGACCAGAGAATGCACCTCTACTCTGTCTGCTGAGTACAATTAATTATATCAGTCAGAATTCCTGCTGCTATGCCCAACACCCAGCACCCACAACCTGAAGGAGGGAGGCTTAACCAGCTCACAGCTTCAGGGACTCGTTCCCCATTCAGCTGGTTTCAAGGCACAGTGGGGAAGGATGTGGAAGAGTAGAGCTGTGCTGGAGACCAAAGCCAAGGAAGGAGAGAGAGGCGGAACAGAAAGCTCCAGGCCTCACCTTTCACTGCCACCCAGCTGAACCAGAGTGTGCTCCCCAGAACCCTGGAGACCCTGAGCCAATCAAGCTTGAGGACCATCAGAGCAATAGCAGACTGGGCCATGTGCTCTGAGGCCACAGAGCAGAATGTGACTGTATTCACACTTGGCCACACCTTAAATATGGTACTCAAGGAAAGTTTCTCTGAGGAGGTGACATTGGAGCTGAAAACTAAAGTCTAGCAAGACAAAAAGAAGCCAGACCCACAGAGACATGAGAAGATGGGTTCCGCCCAAGGAAAAGTGCCAGCAGAGGCTCTGGAGATAAAAATGAACAAAACCAGAAGCAACCCGAGTATCCTCGGTCATGGATGGAAAAGAGGGGGAAGGTCTCAGTCAGTAGTCTTTGCCATCAAGCTAACTAAAACCAGCACAGATCCCGATCCAGTTACCTTTACAAGAAGCTCCCCTCTGTCTCCATGAAGCCCAACGGGTCTCAGACCTCCAAGGGCATCTTCCTGAGGCAGCTGGGCAGTGCCCGGATGCCAAGTGCAAAGGCTGTCTGCAGGCAGGAGCCTCCCAGGGCCAGGCAGGCCTTGGGTCAGCTTTCTCCATTGCATTCCACCTAGACACAAGCCCTGAGAGTGGGTGTGGAAGACACCCATGCCCAGGAGTGGAACCCAGCTGTGAGCTGCAGGCATTGAAGTGAAGAGCCAAGAAGACTGAGTGCAGCTGCAAGGGATCGTCTGGGCTCAGAGACACACACGGCCAGGATCATGGCCTGACAGAAGAACTCACAGCAGCAGCCTCAGCGCTGTACTTTGGACCTACTCACACAGCCTGGAGCTTTCCAAAGGCCACCAGAACACAATTCTTTATTCTGCCCTAGGGGTTCCAGGCAGAGCCCCACACAGCTGAGGGGGTGATCTCCCTAAGTGTCCACTTGGCCACACCTCCGACAAGGACCAGGGTTGGCAGGCCTTTCCTGCTGGGTGCAGTTGGCACATAGGTTAGACTTGGGGCCAGATGGCCTGTGGAGCCACACAGCTCAGTGTTTGTCCTGCTGACCTAGACACAGTAGTAACTGGCCGCAGCCATGTCCCAGCAACAGCACAGGGTCCTGCAGGCCCTGGGCCGCGAGCTCTGCCAGAGTCCCGCGGAGGCCTCCACCCAGAGGGGACCTGACCCTTCACCGAGGTAGTTCCAGCACCTGCCACCTCTCAGGCCCACAGCCACTAACTCCTGTCCTGGAGAACTTCCCTTGCTAGCCACCAGGCCTGCAGTCCTGCCCAGCACAGCCCCCAGTGGTGCTGATGATGTCCGCAGACTCCATGGCCATCAGTGCACCTTGGCTGCTCTCCAAGTGGCACTCACACTCCAGTCTCCTGCTGTCTTCACTTTGGGCACGCCTGATCACATGGAAGCCCGATGTTCCTGAACCCGTCTGCCCACCTCCCCCTGTGCTCCTCGAAAGGATAAGCCAGCTGTTCACCTGAACCCACTCCCAGCGCTAAGGTTATGTAACTTACCCCAAGGACTGGACCCTGACTGGAGGCGCTGCACCGGACACCCCGCGAGCCTGTGCAGGACACACTGCAACCTGTGCCTGGTGGCTTGGGGAGCAGCGGAGGGCACACACCTCCTCCCCAAGGACTTGCAGTCTCACCCCAGCAGCCCGGGTGAGGCCCCTGGCAGATGCCCACACTTCCTGTCATTCTGGTTCAGCCCTCCCTGTGGCAGCTGTGGCTTTTCCTTCTCGCCTCATTCTTATTTCACTCAGAAATAGCTCAATGGCATAAGCACCTGCCTGGCAAGCACAAAGCCCTGAGTTCAGTCCACTGTACCACATGCAGCACTGACCCCAGAACTCCAAGCATGGTAGCACACACCTGTAATCCCTGAGCTGGGGAGGCTGAGACAGGAGGATCATTATGGGTCCAAACTGTGTGGTGAGACCCTGTGTTTAAAAGAAGAAGAAAATAGAAGTCTGCACTAGAGCTACTGACTCACACCACTGGTAGCAGCCACTCAGGAGGCTGAGGCAGGAGGAGCACATGCATGAGGACAGCCTGAGCAAAGTAGTGAGACCTGCTTCAAAATAGGACCAGCCAGATAGCTAGTGGATTAAAGTACCTGCTTAGGCAGACATAGGGACTAGGGTTTGATCCTGGGGTGCCAGGCTGGCCTTGCCCCCAGGGCACACTGAACTTTGACTGGGACTGGGCGTGGTGGTGCACACCTATAATTCCAGCACTTGGGAGGCTGAAAACAAGAGGATGACTACAAGTCTGATCTATGTAATGAGACCCTGTGGGCCCTGTGCTAAATACATAAAAAAATACAATAAAAGCGGCTGGATGCATAGCTCAGTGGTAGAGTACTTACTTACCTAGTGAGCACAAGGCCGTGAGTTCAATCCACTGTATCAGAAAGAGGAGCAGAAATAAGCGCCCCTCCAAGCCTCCTTTCAGACCCCACCTTCCTTTTCGCTCACCCTCCACCCGCATTCTTCTTTTTGCCACCTTGTCCTGCACCTCCAACTGTGAGCACAGACTTGCGGCGCACATACCAATGCTTTTGTTTAGTGCCTGGAAGTTCTGTCTGACTTCATTTACCCAGTGTGTATTTTCTGAGGATTTCCAGTACCCAGGACACATGAGAAATGTGGCTGCTCCCCCTCTACAGAGCGCTGTGCCCACTGAGGAAGTGACCAGCCCCGGGGAGGTGGGCAGAGGCAGGATCTGAGAGCTCTAGGCCGGCTGGCGGGGCACGGCAGCACAGAACGCTCCAGGCTCTGGACCTGCAGGGGGAGGGTGGTTTCTGAGGAGGGTTCACCTGTCCCTCCAGCTCTAAGAGGTGTTGGTGGTGGATGCACTCAGCAGGAGTCAGCCAGGACACTAAAGCAAGGGAACAGGGAACTGTTATTGGGGAAGCTGCGGTGCCCAGATGACAGCCCTTATAATACATGCCAGCGCCACCCTCTAGGTGGGTGGGTTGTGGGGACGCCTGGCAGGAAGCCCAGGGGTACCTCAGTGGATGCACGCAGCTTCGGCCAGCATCTAGAAGTGGCCTGTGCCAGACAGCATCCCAGGGTCTCTGCCCCCTGAGGTACCTGCTGAGTGTCATGCTGGTGCTGGTGGGACTGCAGCCCAGCAGTCTGGAGAGGACAGCAGACAGGGGGAGGGATATAGCTCCTGAGCCCTGCACCACGCTGTCCATGGGCAGGACTGCCCCATCGGTGGGAGTCCTCTCCACGCTGCTGGCTCGCTCAGGACACAGGCCCCAGAAGCCCAGGCTCTGAGCATCTGTGGGCTGCAACAGAGATAAAATTGCTTTGTCTGCTTTGGGGAGGACCCAAGGGAAGACTATGCTGTGGCTGCATGTGTCTTATCAAAAGAAAAATGGTTACAGCACTTTTAGTTTTTTAAATAAGCGATGCATAGGGGAAAACTTGTAAGTAAAAATATGAAATTAAATTTGCCAAATATGCTGAGTGGGTCCTTAGAGAGGCCTTATCTCCACTGCATCATCAAACATCAGCTTCAGGGGCACTTGGCCTGCGCTGCACGGCGTAGGTCGTTGGTTCTTGGGGAGATAATGCCGTCAGGTGCCAGGAATGGGCACCATGTGGGGCTTCCCCAGTGGGGCCCTCCATCATGGGGTGGCACCCTGTGTTCCCCCGGCCAGTCCAGGGCCAGGGGTAGGTGAGAGTCCAGGTGGGGTTGGCTTGCTTGGGAGGCTGGGAGGGCTGGCGCGGACACCACCCAGCCCAGGTCCTGCAGTGGCAGGGGCCTCTCTGGCAGTCTGTTCCCTTTCCATCATGGATTTGCACTTGGCAAAGCTGGGCTGGACAGTTCATGGAAAACTGATTTATTCTTATAAGTTGCCTCATAAGACATAAGCCCAGTTTCATTTTTCCCTGAAATGAGTTTCTGTCATTGTGAGGAGTAAATTTTACTCCCTTGCACACATAAATACACATAGTTGCAGGACATGGGGGTAAGAGTTTCTAGCACCTTCAGGCAAACATCAGAAACTGAGGGGAGGAAAGGTGGCTCGGGAGGACATTGCCCTGGATGAGATGAGAGGGGAGGCATCTGGCCACCCCACCTTGGTTTCACGGGCCACCCCCTGCTGCCAGGGCCAGTTGGGAATGGCCGGGTGACCCTCCACAGCAGGACACCTCTGTCTGCCACCACCACTCCAGGATGTCCCCTTCCCACAGTGCAGCCTCAGGTAGGTTGGGAAGTGCTGGGTTAGTTTCCCAGACTCTGCAGCAGAGAATAAAGAAAGCTGGAAGATATCTGGGCATAGGAGGGAGTCCCACAGGGTGCGTCCCCCCCCCCCTTGGTGGGCTGTACCCAGCATCTCAGGCTATGACTCAGCCTGACCACTGCTGCTGAGGCAGCAATGCTTTGAGAGGGCACGGGTTGTGGGGAGGGGGCTGGGGCAGTCTTGAGGGCAGGCATGGGATATTTTCTTCCAGAGACCTCCTTGGCACACCTCCTGGCACAGACTTCCCTCTAACTGCCAGACACTATGTTAGGACCAGTCTGTGATTTGGGTGCACATGCACTCCTAGGTCTCCTCAGGAGCATGGGCTGTGATTTTAAAGCCCATGTCCTTTATTGGGTCCGCCGTGTGCCCAGCTCTGCAATGTTGCCCTGCACTTTCTCTCCTTAGTGGCAAGCTGATCACATGGAAGAGGAGGAAGAGGAAGGAGAGGAGGGGAGGAGGAAGAAGAGGGAGGGGGAGGAGAAAGGGGAAGGGAGGAGGAAGAAGGGAAGGTGATGAAGAGGAAGGGGAGAGGAGCAGGAGGGGCCCTCTTTGTGCCCATTTCACCGCTGCAACTTCTCCTGAGGACAACCCAGGCCCTGTGAACCCTCCAAGGCTACTCCCTTCCCGCCACACATGGCTGCCTGTCCTTGGATTAGAAAGTGGCTTCCTCCCTGTCCTGCAGCTTTCATCCTTGGGCATGGACCCCAGCACTTCTGCCACTTCCCAGGAGTGCCTGGCCTTTGTGCTCCAAGGTCTTTCTGCGCTGGCCCCTCCTTCTGGGGATGTGGAGAGAATGTACCCTGGAAAGAAGTGCCAATAAGCCTTATGACTCAGGTTGCCCAAAGTTCTCTGAGTACCTACAAGAAACATGGAATCTCTACTCAGTGGTCATCAGTATGCTCAAGGTGAGATGTCCTTATGTAGAACACAGACAAGTTCACGATCCACCAGTGATACAGTCCCTAGCCTCAGATTACATATGACGGTTCCCTCTCTGCTTTCTTTGTCCCTGATGCAGTGTAACATGGAGGTTGAGTCCACAAACTCTGTTTGCTTGGCTCCTGACTCAGCCACTCAGTAGGGTCGGAGATGAGCTCACCACCTGGCCCCTCACAAGTTTCGCATTCTCATAAGGAAAATGATGGTCCTAAGGGGCTGCATCTGAGGTTACTCCTGGAGCTGTTGGTGGATGCAGAGTGCCAATCTGTGGAAAGCATTGGCACACACTCAGACACCTGGTGAACACTGAATAAGCCTGAGATGTTATGTGCTATTCATCATGCCCAAAACCTGTGCCCTGTATCCTCAAAACCTTTCCTTTCTTAGTTCAACAAACATTTATTTATTGAGTGCCATGGCTTGCAAGGGATCCTAACTTGGTCTCCATTTCAGGCCACTAGGAGGCCTGTGTGGCAGAGGACACAGCTCAGTGGACAAACCTAGGCAGCTGAAGTTGGCAGCACTGATGAATGGTCACTGCCTGTCCCAGTACAGACTAGGAGTTAGTGCTCCCTGCTGGGACATCTGGGCAGCTCAGGGAAGGGTTGGACGAAAAGAGCAGGAATGAAAGAAGCCGGGGTGGCCGTGTGTGCTCAGAGAAGCTCAAGCCTGGGGAGGCATCTGGAGGGAGTCACTCTGGGCAGTTGTTTACTACGCCTACATCTGTGACCTGTGGAAAGCCCTAGACCCCATGGTCCCGTCCTCATACAGTGCCACACTCAGGAAAGGGTGTCAGGCCAAGAGGTGGCTGTCAGGTTCTCCCAGCCATCTTCCTTTCTAGAGGGGCAGGAATTCAGCTGCTCCGGAAGCTCCAGACACTTGCATTCAGGTTTGCCTCCCTTCAAGCCTCACACTCAGCACTGCAAAACAGCCCTCCCTCCCTGTCCCACCAGCCTCCTGTCTGCCCCACCCCTTGCAACACAGTCACCCTGCTTTCTTCCTGCCTGCTGGCCGTTGGTCAGCTGATTCACAGGGGGAGCTTGCAGGGTCCTGAGAAAAACAGCAGCCTCGAGCTAAGGATGAGTGAGAGCTGGGGCGCAGTTTGAGGTCTGCACGGATGGTGGCCAGCCCACGTGCATCTCCATTCAACCAGAATGGCTGGGTTCTTTGTCCCTGAGCACCACTGAAGCCCAAGCACAGCATTTCAGAGGTAGAAGATCCCATGGTTTCCATGGCCTGGCCTCTGGCCATGGAAGTAAGGTCAAGACCAGAGAAAGAGCAAAGTACTCTCCATAGGATCCCAATACCTCCTCCTCCTGAGCCCCTCTCAGCCGATGGGTCTGGACTCCTCGTCCCCAGGACACAGCCACTGTGAGCATGGACACATGGTCACACGGTCACACATGCACAGCAGCTGGCCTAAGTGGCTGTGCTTGCCTTCAGAAGAGGCTGGGCTCTGGGGATCCTACTTCAGGGATTGCTACTTTAAAGGAGGGAGGGAGGCAGCAGCACAGGCTGAGCCCTGGGAGCGGAGCCTGATCCCCATTCCACTCAGCCCACTAGGTCAGGTTTGCAGCCCCTGGAGCCTTGGCTGCCCCCACCCCGCCTCACCAAGTGAGCGCCGGGCCTTCACCCTGTGTGGCAAGGACCCACTGTAACGCTCACAGCACCAAGGAGAGGCCTGGCACGGAGCACTGCTCAGTTGCCATGCCAGCACTCTCCATTCTGCTGGGCAAACACATTCTGCAGGCTCCAGTGGCCAGGGACTCCAACATGCCCAGCATCCATTTTGATCATGTTTACTGCACTCCCTTATCTTGTCTTCCAGCCAGTCAGTGTTTACAGCAAAGAGCTCTGCTGGCAGCATTAGCTATGGCTGTGGGGCCTCTGGAGGCTTGAGCTGTCCCTTCCTTGAGGTAGCCAAGCCACATTTTGGCAGGGGTAGCCAGGCCTGGCCAAGACCTCCTGGCTGGGTGCTGTGGGCAGCAGGCTGGCATAGCCTGCATCCAGGCCACTTGAGCAGAACTGGCACTGTGTGGCAGGGATGCTGGTGGCTCCTGGAGAAAAGGCACCAAGTGCATGTCCCCTGCCACCTCGCAGCTGTGCCCTGGACTTGCTCTTTCCTTGGCATGGCCCTTCCTTGCCTCTCATTTGTGGCAATTTCCAAGGGCAAAGCTTGGCTCTGCTCTGAGTTCTGGCTGAGAAAGGCTATGTGCTGTGCCCAGGCCCTGCTGAGCCACCATGCAGCCTAAGGGGAAGTTTCCCTGGCTGAGCTCACAGGGTGGAGTCCTGAGCAAGCAGCACCTGCACAGGGGCTGCTCCTCAACCTGTCCCAATGTGAAGACGGGACACTGACCACCATGCTTACTGAGTCATTCTGCCTTTTGAACTTCACGCAGGGCAGGGTCAGCCCCTTGCTGTCCCAGCCCTGAACACCAGCTCTGTGTCCTTGGACTCTGGTCTCCAGGCCCAATCACCTTCCATGTAAACTGTGGATAATGCAGTCATCCCTTGTGCTGCAGAGATGAAAGGGGATGAGTTATGTAAATCACCTGCTGCTGTGCTCAAAGCATCCCAAGTGCTCATTAAGTGCCCTTGCTATTATTTCTTGAAACTAGTTGCAGAACAAATAAAGTCACATCTCTTCTAATAGCACAATTAATTTCTCAAGCTTCCCATGTGCCCAAATTACTGAGAATACCAGTGCTTCTGGTGAGGCCCTCCAGCGCTCCTGAGCACTCTGGCAGTGCTTAATCAGCACACCAAAGGCAGCTCTGCTCAGAAAGCTTCCCAGAAGCCAGAGCCCACTCAACAGGAGCTACATTCTCTGCTACTGTTGTATTCAAGGTTGACATGGAAACCTGCATCATCCACTGAGCCTGTCATTCACTTCAGGGAGGCCCAGGCTGGTCCGGCAGTGGTTCTGGATGTGGAGGAGAGCACAGCAGTCTCCTCCCACAGTCCTGTAGTCCAGGCCTGTCCTTCAAGTACTGTGGCACTTCAACTACAAATGCCAGTCACTGTATTTCTGCTGGGGCTGGTTAGGGTTAACTTAGCTAGAGCAATCCATGACAGGTAGATAGATGATAGATAGATGGCTGGCTGGCTGGCTGGATGGATAGATATGTGTGATGGATGCACAGACGGATAGACAGATACATAGGTGAATGGATGGGTAGACAGATAAGCCAAGTAGATAGGTGGATGGATGGATGGATGGATAGATGGATGGATGGATGGACATGTAGGCAAATAGACTAGACAAGTAGGTAGGTGAGCAGGTGGGGGATAAGCAGGTGGATGATGATGGGTAGATGCACAGATGGTTAGGCATACAGATTGGATAAGTAGATGGGAGACAGCCCATGGGAGGTGAGAAGACATCCAAGCTGTCCACACATCCCACGTATACATGTCTCATGCAGCTCAGATGATTTCCACATTTTTTTTTTTTTGAGGAACCAGGGATTGAACTCAGGCACTTGCCAGGGAAGCATTTATTCCCCAGCCCCTCTACAGCACTTCTTGAAACACACAGCAAGCACACTAGAGTCGTACCATTAGTTGGTGTAACCTCTGTCCTAGTCTGTCAGGGTTTCCTAGGACACCACAAACTGGGTGGGTAAATAGCACTCACTTTCTTTCCAGTTGGAGACCAGGTAGCCCAAGGCCAAGCTGCTGAGCCACCCAACTCCTGGTGGGCTGTGCCCCAGCTGGGCGACGGCTGCCCAGTGCCCTTTGCTCCTGGCCTCTCCGCAATATGTACAGGGCAGAGAAGGGTAAAGAGAAGGCTTCTGGCTCCCTTTTGGTAGGGGCCATCACCCCATTAGGGTGCTAATTACTCCCCCAAAGCCCTTTCTGCAGACGCCACCATCAGGGCTGGGTTGAGCTAGGGGACACTAGTACTGGCCCATCCAACCACCCTGTGGCCTTTCCACTGGCACTTTATGCACTGCTCACCTTGGGAAGCCGAGGCACACAGGTGAAGCAGCCAGTAGTCACTGAGCTGGCTGAGATGGAGATTGGGCTTATCTGAGCAGTTGTGGGCTGACTCTGCTCTGAGTTCTTGCTGCATTTAGGGGTTGGGGATTAAATGTGGAGTTTTCAGATGACAGCTCTTTCCTGGCCTTCTGCTCAGTGGGGAGCTGTTGTCACTTGGAGTTTTTCAAGGGGACTAATATAATACAGGACACTGAATTTTAAAATTATTTTATAACAGTCACCCAAAGACTCATTTACAGAAAGAGTGCTGTAAATCTATCCACACATGAAAGACCAAGGAATCCCGCTAGGGGCTTGCATCCCACAGTAATGTCCTGCCTGGGTCCAGCTGAAGACCTAGAGCCCATGGCAATGTCACCTCGTGAGTTCAACTGGAGGCCAAGAGCCCACAGCAAAGTCTTAAGCAGGCCTGTTGTGTGGATCTGCACTAGGAAAGCCCAAAGGTCTAAGAGGTGGAAGCTGGGACGTCTGTGCCAGTCAGATGAAGGATCTGTGCCAGCAGGCTGAGGGCTCTGCAGTGAACCAGGAAGCAATGCTCAACGTAAGGACCAGAGCTCCCTGAAGGTACCACAGATGCCTGCAGTGGCAATGAGACCTGGGCTTCTCCAGCAGTGAGAGCAGCAAGTTCATCAGGAAAGCCAGCAGGACAAGCTCCTCCAGAAGAATCAGCAGTAGCCTCAGGAAACCAACAGCTCTGCCAGCTCCCCACAGCTTCTGAACTTCTTCCTCTCCAGTTCTGCCTCTTAGGCTGCAGGCAGCAGTCCTCAGGTGGCCTCCCACACCCAGCACCACACTGGTTCAGGGTGTTTCAAATTGACCTCCAGCTGTCACCCACCACAGGAGCACAGCAAGGAGGCAGAGCAGGCCCAGAGCAGGCTGGACTGCCATGCTGGAACCCCTCACAGGTGGTCCTGGAAGTGGCGCTGTCTTCTCGTTCACCTACAGAACCAAGTCGGGATCTGTCAGTGCTGACTTTCCTGGTGGAAGTCAGAAGGAGAGCAGGTCCTCCTGGAGAGCAGCTTATGGGTGCAGCTCCTGGCCTTATCTTCCACCTAGAGCTCAAACTTAAGGGAGTCAGACAGAAAAAGAGGTTCAGGCAGGGGTACTAAGGAGAAGTGAGCAAATTGAGGCCAGCTGGCCTGCGTTTTAATCCTGCATGAGCTTGGGTGGCCATCAGACTCCACTATGCCCCTACTTCACCTCTGGGCACAGGCATCCATGGGGAGGACTCCTGGGCCCATGGGGAAGACTGAGCACCATGACACCTGCCACTGCAAAGCACAGTGCAAGGCATAGAGCACACAGTGGCTGTATTCCGTGCAAACTCGGGTCCAGCCATTCCTTATATCTGTTAGTTTTATAGTGTATGAAGAACTTCTATATCTAGTATTTCATCTGATTTTCATAGCAACATTTTGAGGTAAACAGGAATTATTGTCCCCATATGATGAAGTACGTGTGTTAAAAGATGGCTCACATGGAGTGGGTTTTGGACTGGAATCCATTAGAGTCACACTTGCTCCAGCTTTCTTTCCACCATACTAAGAAGAATTATATATTATGGGATATAATATTCCTATTGTACTCAGGAGGGGCTGGACATGTTTGAAATATGGGGCTGGATTTCGGGATTCTTATATTTCCACGAGGAGCAGGTGGGCTGTCGCTTCTTCCAGTCACTCATCAGTGGCCAGGACAAATCAGGCAGAGTAGAATTCTAAGGGAGCCCACTCACCCATGGCTGTGGAGCACCGAACCCTCTAGAGTGAACACTCAGGGTCTTGGGGCTGGAAACCAGCAAGGGCGCCATCATGGGATCCCCACCACACCCACCACATCTGGCTGCAAACCAAGCACCCATGGGGAGCAGAGCAGCCCCACAGCTCCGCATGCCCGCACACTGGCTGTCCCTCCAGCTCCTGACCTGTGTCAGGAAGGAGGATTCTGACTTCAAGAAGGAGAACCCCAGCACAAAGAGGGTTAGACAGTGGAGGTGTCCTCCTCTCATGGAGCTGCAGGACAGAGCTGTGCCTGGAGCTCAGCACAGTCGCCAGCAGCTGGCTCTTTCTATGTCCGCTCTGCTGGCAACAGCGGCAGCTTCACTCTAAGCTGAAGTCATCACAGTTTCACGCGACTGCTACCGACAGCCAGGATGGAGCGCTGCCCCATTTGCCATTATACAGGAGGGAGAAAAGCCTCTCACGTGAGGACAGAATAGAACCCTTGCCCTGCCTCCCTTTGTTTCAGCAAAGGTCAGGGATGAAGCCTGGACTGACTCCTAGAGAGTGGCCTGCACCAGTTAGACTGCGCTGATCGGGTTCATTGTGGGGTTCACCTGGGGCAAAGCAGCTTCCCCTGAGGAGCATCATCTGCACAGCAGATGAGGCAGTTCATGAGTGAAGCCCGGCTGTCAGAAGCCTGGAAAAACTGCAGGGCAGCCGAGAGGACCGGTTCCTCCGGCTCTGCAGACAGCCTCGCTGCATGTGTTTCTGCTCCGTGACAGCCCCACAGCCTTTGGCTTGGGCTATGCCAGTCTCTGTGCTCTATCTCCTGGACCGTGAATTTCTGGTTCTCAAACCTGCCTCTAAGAGCAAGCCTTGCCATGTGGACGGTCCCCACTGACATGCAGTCAGGCTCAGTGAGACAGCAGTGTTTCTGCACAGGAGAATCAGCCTCACGAGGACACTGGCTGCTCCTGCCACCATTGTCTCTGGTAGAAGGAGGTGTGTAGGTAGAGGCTGTACCCATCTGCCCAGCAGGCTACAGAAAGGGTTTGAGGCACTCACATTCTAAGAACTCTTCCAACCAGGCTACAGTAGTACTCTGCAGAAGAAAGAGGAAAGTGAGCCAAAGCACACCAGAAAAATTTATATCAGTTACTTGAATGAAAAATGAGGATGATTTCCCATGGCACAGAGCTAGAAAAGAGGCATGATTCATGCACTCATTTGTCCTTTGATTCACCCAGCTGCTCAACAGGTATGTTCTGATCTTTAAATAAGACTAGCATGAATGATACAAGGGTAAGCAAAGCTAAGTCCCAGCTTCATGGAACTTACATTCCAGTTGTCCGCCTGTAGTGCAAAGGTACAGGTTTGTAATCAGAAACATTCAAGTGCCAGTCATGACCTCTGCTAATCATGGAACCTGGGGTGGCTTGTCTGCTTTAATCTCTGTACAGGGTACGTGGGAGTTCTAAGACCTTCCCCTTAGGGCACTGGAAAGGTTACAAGCAATCGTGCACTGGGGCAGAATCTCTAGCAAAGGCCAGGACCACAGGCACAGGTAGGATATATTTATCATCCACAGGGAGAGCATTAACAGAGCTGACTTAAGGGGGTCTCAGTCCATTTGCTGTCGCTGGGGAGAGACACCCAACTCCCACACCTGGAAGAGCAGAGGCTTCTTTGGGTCCTAGTTCTTCATGGATGCAGTCTGTGGTCAGCCAGCCCCAAGTGGAAACAACATGGTGGGGGAAAGCTGCCCCAGCCAGCAGCAGCCGGAATGCAGAGAGGGGTGGAGCCAGGGACAAAAACGCGAGCACGCCCTCCAGGTAGCATCTCCAGTGCCCCGCTCTTCCGACAAGTTCTGCCTCCTAATCACACGTCAGATATGAACTCATCCGTGGACAAACCCAGTGATGAATATAGGCCCTTGTGGTCCAGTCTCCTTCTACAAGCCCCATCCCTGAACCTTGGGGGACATCTTAACTCCAAACTAGCAAAGACACTGACCCAACCCTTCCTGTGCTGCACAATGCTCATGAAGCTCAGCTGAAAGCAGCTGTTTGTGTAAAACTGTGGAAGAACATGATTTGGAATGGGCTAGCCCAACATTCTTTCAATGAGACAAAAACATGTGAAGTGCTGAATCTTATTTGTTCATTCCTCCATGCAACAAGGTGAGTGCTGCTCAGGTGCTTGGGACCTAACAGCGACCAGAACAGAAAGGTTCCTTTCTGCCTTTCGCTCAGGATTTGCATTCTACTGGTGACAGAAACTCAAGGTGTTATCTTGTTTTTGATGCTTTATACATGATGCTATTTGCTTCCCAGTGTTGCTCTCCAAGCTCTTACTTAGAGACTCTGAGGAAGAATTTGCTTCTAAAGCCATCTAAGATCGTTCTGCTACTTGTGGCTGCAGGACTAAGGTTCTATTTCTTTGCTTCTGTCAAGCTCTCTGTCTTCCTGGAAGACACCCCTGTCCTTCTCCCCTAGGCCCCAATCTTCAGGTCCATAGCCCTGGGTCAGGGTCTCCTCATAGGCTGAATTTCTCCAATTTTTACCAGAAAAAAAGACTGTCTGGCTTTGCAGGACTCGTGAGCACACCAGGCCACCTGACCAAGCTCTACCCCAGCCAACTGGTCAGCACCCTAAACACATCTGCAAGCTTCCTTTCGGCCTATACTTCAGAGTGATGACTTGTAGGACTGAGGTCAGGAAACACCCTAGCATCCTGCTCATCACACCAAGTGGAGATTTCTCAAGCTAATTCAACTCCAGGAAGTGACAGAGAGAGACAAGTAGTAACCTAGGATCTGGGTGGCCACACCGAAGTCACACCCAATGTCTATTCCCTTCCAGCACATCTCAGACGTGACAGGCAAGCAAGCATGTGGACAAGAGAAGGCCATTCTGAGGAGCCTTGTGGACACGAGGCCTCACTCACAGGATGCTGGAGGGAAAGCCGTCTTAGTTACAAAGGGGCAAAAAAATTTGCTGAACAGCGTTCATGTCTTTGGACTTTGTGGAGGACAGCACTGAAGAACAGTGAACTGGGAATGGGGAGGAAGGAACCACTAAGCACAGCATTCAGGGTGCTGCCTGGCCCACCTCAACTGCTTATAATTGAGGACAGTCAAAAGAAATGGGCTGAAGACAAAATTTATCATATAAGAAAAGAGATTTAAAGTTTTGGGGGAGAAAAATCATTGGGTAGCCAAGAAGCTTCCATAAGGCACCTCATGTGGATTGAAAGAACCAGGTGCCCTTGGTCCAGAGCATGGGAGAGACCCCAGTGCCTTTGGGGAGACCTGGGCCACTGTCAGTGCCATCACACAGAGGCTGGAACCTCTGAGGGCCCGGGGATTTCAGGGAAAAACCTGAGAGCTGCATGAGGCCTGAGGGCTCAAAGCCAGGCCCTCCTCAAGTTTCTGCTCCTTGCAGCCCCACACAGTGCTCTTCCTCCTCCCATAAACACACGTGTGGTCTGGGCTGCTTCTCTGATCACAAATGGTAAGTTTTGGAGGTGTCCACATAAGTTTGAGGGGCACACTCCCATCCCACAGTGTGTGAGCCATGACGCTTGGCTTCTCCCACCTAGGTTTTCAGAGATGCCTGGGAGATCCTGCAGGGCCAGGCAGAGATGGCCACAGGGGCAGCTGCAGACAGAAGTTCCAGTAGGGCAGCGCCTCTGGGAGCTGTAGGTGCAAGGATGGCCCTGAGACCCCAGAGCAGTAGAACCATCAGAACCCAGTGCCACCTGGGATGGCCAAGACACAGGGCACCCTCCACACTGTAGGAGCTGGCGTGTGGCTGCATCCAGCAGCACCAAGGGGTCAGGTTTCTCTGGTGCTTTGGGGGCCTGTCACTAGCCCTGAGTATCTCAGGGAAGAGCCTTGGGTTTTCCTATGGCTTGTCTCCAGGGGTTTTGGACTTGTTGGGGCCCTGAAGCCCTGTCTTCTGCCTTCCCTCCCTCTCTTCAAGTGAAAACACCTGTCCCCTGCCAGGGCCACCATCATGTTTTGGAGGCAGAGAAGTCATTTGGTCTCACAAGCTCGGAGCTGGACAGGGAACCTTCTCTAGTACGAATCACACTTGAATCTCACCCAGAACTGACTTAGATATTTAGACTAGACCGTGAGCTTAGATTTTAAAGTTGGTGCTGGAAAGAGCTGACTTGTGAAGCTACTGGAATAGAATGGCTTCATTTTGTATGTAAGGACAGGAATTTTGGAGCAGAAAGCTGTGGCTTGAATGTTTCTGTCCCATCCAAAGTGCATGTTCATGAGGACAGCATCCAAAGACCTTCAGGAGAGAGGTAAGCCTTAGGGACATGGACTTCACCAGTAGGAATGATACTCTGCAATGCTTTCCTTTCTCCATGTGAGGACAGTGATGAGGCATTGGTGTGGCAGCAGAGTGTGACTGTTCCCACACTCCCGACTTGGCACTGCAGCTACTTGCAGCCTCCAGGACTGTGAGGATTAGCTGTCTGTTCTTCGCCCCTTTCCCAGCTGTGGGTATCTTATTAGAACAGCAGGAAGCATTGAAGAGAGCCTCATCCCCAACCCTCACTGCCCACTCCCTCAGTGTCACAGCCTGGGCTGCACCTGGCTGCTCTGTGCCACATGAGGACAGTCTGGGGGAGCATCCCATGGACTTCCACAGAGATGACCTGGTGAGGAGGAGATAGCTAGGAACAGAGCACAGGAGCTCCCAGATCTGCTGTCCTACTGTAAAGAATGTGAAGAGGACCGGGCTACCTGAACTATGGGGGCAGGGACAGACCCCAGAAGCATGGCTTTCTGATTCTATTGTTGGAGGTCTGTTGAGTCCTGGTTGTCTGCAGAGGCCTGAGAACCCCCATGGGCATGACAGATTGGTAACAACACTGTCCCACAATGGAAAGCTCTGGACCTAAGTGATGACTTGCTCTCTAAGATCCAGTGACACCAGCAACATGCTCAGGCCAGGAGATGCACACTTGTTTTGAGAAGGTAAGTGAAGTTCTTGTTCACACCGTTACTCCCACAGCACTAACTTCTAACATTCTGAGGACTGTGTCCTTTCTTCTACTGGGAGACTATTTCACTGAAAAAGGAAAAGAGGAAAGAGAGGGCTGTGGCTTTCTCTCACTTACTCAGAGCTTCATAGATGTCAGCAGGCAGGCAGACCACCTTCCTGGTATGTCCTCTTATTGCAGATGCTTCCGGATAGGTTTCTCTTGACAGTGAGATGCTGGCCCAGGAAGAGACAGACCAATCAATGGAACAACATAAATGGCCCCAGCATCCAGAACACATGAGCATCTCGGGCACTGGGCAGCCATGAGAAAGGGGAAGATTGCTTAACGAGGGGCACTGGGGCCTCTGCACAGTGATGAAGGAATTGATTTCAGGCCCTCACTTCACATCATGAAGGGAAACCAATTTCAGATGGACCAAAGACTCACACAGAAAAAAATTAAACCTTAGAAAAACTTAAGTGAATAAGAATTTAATCTCCAGAGCAAAAAGACTTTTCCAAGCATAAGACAGAAGAAAACAGAGATCAAGAGCCCTTGATTCACAATTTTACCTCAAAGATCCAAACATTGAGATATACAAAAGACAAAATCAGACTTCAAATAATGTTTCTAGTATTATACAACATGTGAAATTTTTCTATAAACAGCCCCCATCAATCAAAATAAAAGGACAGTAGACCTAGACCCATAAAGGGGCAAAGCTGTAAAAAAATTCACAGGAGGAAGATATATCTGATAAGCAGACATGGGAAAAGTCCTGAGCTCACAGGCATAGAGGACAGCCATTTTTTACAATGATAAGTGAATTTGTAAGGCCATGGAATTGATCAAAAGTGTTTTAAAAGAAAATATTCAGTACTGGCCATCATACATGCATGTGTGTGACACTTGTATAAGACATTTGAATAATCTGTGCTGACTCTTGAAAATGTTCCAAATACTTGTGGGCTGCACTTCCACTCTGGAGAACCTGAGCCCAAGTGTCTCTGTTAGAGGCGGGAGGAGGAGCAGAAGGTGAGGGAGTGCTCAGCTGCCTGCTCACTGTGGCACCGTTTAGGATAATAAACACTTACAGACACCACCACCAAGAATAAAAAAACTGAGTTGAAGACAGTGCACCCACACATGCTTTATATGACACCACTGGACATTATTCAGCACTATAGGAGAAAACAGACCCAAATTAGTATAACTTGATGAATGCTTAGGAAAGAGACTATTTACAAAACATGGACGGAATGCAGGACAACATCCAAGGCAGGCTGAACCCCAGCTGTGGAAGCATCCCTGTCACTGGCTCCAAGCCTTGTGGGTGAGGAAAGGGAGCTAGTGTGGCCTTTGGAAAAACAGCTGCAGGAGAAGCCCCCGGAGGAGCCCCCACCCTCTGGGATGCCGACACCCACCCCCAGGGGGACCCGCAGGACGTGTGTCCTGGAGCCATGTCCCTCTTCTAGCCAGTCATATGCCAAGCTCTTGTGCTTGCAAGACTAGGGCCAAAGCATCTTTTGCTGTCACCCTAAGAGTGAAAGAGGCACAGCTAAGTGCCAGGTCTTGAGCCAGGTTCTCCCTGGGGTTGCTAGTACTTCTTTCTTCTTTCTTCTCCTCTTATCTGTCAGCTTCTGCATTGATGAAGTCAGGAAGGTGTCTCTTCCTCCTTGTACCAGCACTGACATGGCAGCTGGCACCTCTCAAGGAGCTGGAAAGTCGGACTCTGCTCCACCCTTGAGGGCCACTCTTCCTCGTCACCTCTGAGAGGTTTCTGTCCCCCACTGTGCCCTGTCTGGTGAGGTCCACTCACCTCCATTTTATATTTCAGCTTTAGCCTCTCCAGCCCCATTGTGTGGGGGGCCCTGGGGTCAAAGGCGAGCTCAGAGCCTCGGGCTCAGGACACAACCCTCCTCTATCTGTGCTGGCCATGGGCCTGTGCTAGCATCCCCTCCACTCTCTTCTATCCCTCTTCCTTTATGTCTCTCACATTCTGCCTTTATCTGTGGAATTGGAAACCCAACATTCCTACAGTGGAATCTAAGTCCCAAGTGGCCACAGTTTTCTGTCCACAGATTACTGGATGAGTCAGTGGACACCCTGAGCTCTGAACGTGGCAGAAACCTACCTTCCCACAGCAGCTAAGTCAGCCTCACCTGCCAGGAGAGAGATGGCACCCTTCCCTTCCTTTGCTTTTTCAACGCAGCATGTCCACACAGGCCAGAGGGTGCCTCAGCCAACACATTACCAGAAACAGGACCACACTCAGTGGCAGAACAATCTCCAGGCACAGAATCCACATGGCCACTATGCCCAAGGCTGCCAGGGTAAGAGGCAAAGGCCCTTGCATGGGTGACCAAATGCGAGCATGTGGATGTCTGATCTCCTTGCCACCTGGTGGCTGCCATGGAGTTCAGTTAGTAGTGTAAGGCGTGTTTGTGCCCTACAAGAGAGAACTAGCCCTCCCAGATACTGCCCCCAAAAATGCTGTCCACGAGACCCACTACCATCCTACTGTCCTCTCAGGCAGTTTTTCTGGGCAGTGGAAAAGCTAGGAAAATTGAGATCTTGGATCTGTGGTTGTGACTACCTGCCCATCCCTACAGAAGCTCCTGTTAGAGAAGGTGGTGTGTCAGACAGTGGCATTGCATTCTGGACCAAAGAAACTGGTACCACAGTTTGAGTGTGGTGAGCACTTTCTGGGGTGAGATCCTCCTCTGTGGAACAGGATTAGTTACCTTAAGCCTGTGTTGCTAGGAGGTGAGCTGCTTGCCTGCTTTCTCTTCTAAAGGCTGCTAGGCCCTCCTCTTTATACCACAAGTAGGTACTCTGGGACTTCTCAGCCTCCAGATGGTGAAAGTAACCTTTATTCTTTATGAATTGCCCGATCTTTATCATTCTGTTGTAGAAACAGAAAACAAACAGCAATAAAGGGAAGTACCTATACAGGTCAAGGGCTGCCAGACCCCTAGCCCAATATGATGGTGGTCTGAGAGCTGAGCCTGGCTCCCAGCTTGCCTCAAGAAGGGAGCTGTGGAGGCTCCAAATAATGGGCAGAGTCCTGGCCTGGGCTTGTCTTGGTGGCGGTCCATTGGGTCAGCAGAACACAAGCATACACCACCCTGACTATACAGCTGGGGCAATGGCTAGCATTTGGAGTGACCCCACAGTGAGTCCTTGGGCTATACAGCAAGAGATATTGCCATGGGAACAGGAGGCCTCCAAAGCTGCGCCCACTGCTAAGACAGCAAATGAAAACCAGAGCCACATCCCCGAAGGACAGCAAGAGGTCAGTGGCATTTTCAGAGTCCTTGAGGATGCAGAGGTGGGGTCTCTGTCACAACTTGATTTAATTTACCAGCCTGTCAAGGTCCAGATGGAGCTTGGGAAATGGCTGTGGACTTCCCTAGCCTCGAGCAAGCTTGATTAAGCCTAATTACAGCTGTAAGCATGGCACTTTGCTAGAGCAGATTGATGCAGCCTCGGATCCATGCATTGTGGCCGTTGACTAAAAAATTATGTTCTTTTCTAACCCAATCAGGAAAGCAAAATAGAAACCTTATATCCACATGGATGAACAATATTTACTTATGGTTTCGCTTGAGGGCTGTATTAACTTCTCTACTCACTGTCATGATGTAGTCTGAAGAAGCCTGGACCATCTAGAATTCCCACAGACTATTACATGAAGCCATTACTTCCATACAATGTGCTGCTGGGCAGGACAAGTGAGGGGGAGTCAGCCTGACCAGGGCTTTCATGGTAGAGTTACGCTCCTGGAGTGGAAGAGAAAGCCTACAAAGACACGGGAGCCTGCCACTCCTGTAAATGTACCAGGGTCCCTGAGGTTCGGGACATACCATGACATCCCCTCCAAATGAAAGATAAATTTCTGCACCTTTCTGCTGCTGTTTCAAATGAGTAAAATTCTCTGAAGGTGTTTTCTGGTTGTGGCAGCAACACATCGGACCTATAAACACTGTGACCATTCATATGACAAAAGCTCCATCACATGAAGACTTAAGTGAGGTGAGTCCATCAGCAATCTTCCCTGTGGTGCAGTTGTACATCTTGGGCCAGTCTTCAACAGGATCAGAAGGCTGCACAACCAGATAGACTCACTGGCTACCTGGGGGGGGGGTGGAAGAAAAGTAATGGAAAGACCCAAGATAGGAGGTGTAAGTTATACGTGTGGGATTTGACTTACGCATCTTGTAGATGATGCTGCAAGTGATCCCAAGAGCAGCACACATGCCAAGAGGCATCTGTCTTCCCAGCCCGCAAAGCCCACTGAATGCCACCACCTGGAGACCAACCTGCAGTGGCTCGCACACAGTATGGCTTCCATTCTGCAAGGAGCATAAGTCCCAGCCCATTCTTGTAGACTCACTGGTCTCCCATGCTATGTTACCCCAAAACTGCCACCCTGAGTCAGTGCCCTACATAATAGACTTGAAAATGAGGTGCTATTGTGGATCAGCTATGGTGTCAGCTTTAGGAAATGTCCTAAGGGGTGCAATGCTACCCTGTGGGACACTATGCATGACTCCAGTCAGAGCCTTTGTGTGGTGCTGTTTCCAACAGTGAAAATACTTGGCACCTAATAAGCAAAGGATGTAAGCAGGAGTGACAGCATTTATCAGCATTTCTGATAATCCATTAGTGCTATTCTGCCCATCCATAAAACTGGACATTTTAGGGTCGTGGTTCAATTCCAAAAGAGTGTAAAGTCTTCCAACAGGTCTGTCTTAGTTACTGCCAAGACAAAATACCCAAGTTAAATACAACACAAATTCTAAAGGGAAAGGCTTATTTTAGCTCATAGTTTGTAGAGGCTAGGTAGCTTAGCAGAGAAGGAGCAGTCTGCGAGGCGGCAGACAGGAGCAGCAAAACAGCAAGCCTTTTATTCCACGCAGGCTGCAGCCCCAGGGGTTCATGTCATCTGCACCCAGCATGTGCCTGTCTTCTGAGAGTCCATGCAGCCACATGCAGGGCTGTGCCAGACCAGTCCATGCCTGATCCAGCTGTCACACACCACCCTCCACATGCACACAGCCCAGGCCTGGCAACACACCATGACCCAGCCTCCACCAGGAGGTGAGCACATGAGTCTCGAGAGCCATCTGGGCATCAGCTGTAACAATGCTCACTGAAATGGGCCATGATTTCTTTCTCCATACTATGAGATCATCATGTCCTGGAATCCACCATCAGAAGGTGTTATCTTGTCAGGGTTCATTAACATCAGTCAAGGGGAAGAGATGGGAATCCTGCTAAGGAGCAGGGATAGGAAGGCAGGCATGCATGTGAGGCTCATCGGATCCACTCAGTTCCCCTTGTGACGCTGCTATGTTGTATCATTTGATTTTGGAAGGAGAAGGGCAGCAGTCCTGGCCCAGGAAGGGGGTGTTCCCAGATTCCTCAGTAAAGAAGGTTCAGGTTATGTGGCCAGTACAGGCAGCAGCTGGGGTGGGAGAGGTTAAAGCTGCAGACAGAGCAGGGAGACCGTGAGCTGCCCTGCATGGTGCAACTGTGTGCAGCTCATTCGCTAGCCTCCAGTGTCACACTCCTTCATAGGAACAGATACTCCACACCCTGGACAGCTGCTCCCTAAGTGTGCCCGCAGAAATACACCATGCCTTCCAGGGGTGGACTGTGGCAGGTACCCGATGAGCTGCCTTCTCCACCTTCAGAAAGCAATTTTTTATGTAAATTTTAGAACAACTGTCTGAAAGATGCGATCACTAGCTCCTCAGGGCCCACCTCAAATTCTGAGTCAAGGTCATGCTCATCTCAGGAAAGACTAAAGTCACTGACTGAGCAAAGTGATGAAAATGTCCTGGCCCCTTTCTGACAGGCAGCCCTTGCCCAGAGCACACTGCTTCTCTGCAGTTCTCTTTCTCTTCCTTTTAGGGTGTTGTTCCAAGAATGCTTTTGATCTGAGCTCTGTCTTGGTATGTGCGGCATCCAAGTACATTGCACAGGGATGTTACTAGAGACTGAAACATTGACCCACGAGGGAAACACCAACAGGGCACCAGGAACTACTTTTTGACAATACATTAGAAATGCATACAAAGCAAGTTCTAAGAAAAATACAGTCATCGTGAATGAGCCTATGTGTATTAAAATAACTAAATATATACAGCCATCCCTTGCTATTTTGTGGTTCAGCTTTTATGGGCTCACTGCTTGCCAGGCAAGCGCTTATTCTACTAAGCTATCTCCCCATCCATGGTTTTCAAACAATATTATATAAATTATTTATCACAGACTTTTGGGCTGGGGAGATGACTCAGTAGAATAAGCACTTCCTTGGCAAGTGCAAGGGCCTGAGTTCAATCCCTGGTTCTGCCAAAAAAAAAAAAAAAAAAAAAAAAAAATATATATATATATATATATATATATATATATATATATTTTAACTATATCACAGGATTTTGCAATACTATACAGTATATGTATGTTATTAAAATTACATAGGTTTATGAGCTTAGAAAATGGTTAAGAACATTAGAAGTGTTTTTAAAAGTGTGGAAAAGGCTTATAAGAGTGTGGGGAGGGTTTATAAAGCCTTAAAATATACATAAATACTAAAATAAAAGGGCCAGCCAAA
This sequence comes from Ctenomys sociabilis, assembly GCA_004027165.1. Taxonomy (NCBI): domain Eukaryota; kingdom Metazoa; phylum Chordata; class Mammalia; order Rodentia; family Ctenomyidae; genus Ctenomys; species Ctenomys sociabilis. Next base: position 116,034 of record PVKA01000336.1, on the reverse strand, counting down.
TAGCTCAGCAGTTTAAATTGCCTGCAAGCAGGTACAGGGGCCAGGGGTTCAATCCCTGGAGCCTGCTGTGCTGATCCTGTCCTCAAGGCGGGTTAAGACAACAATTGAGACTGGGCATGGTGGCGTGCACCTGTAATCCCAGCTCTTGGGAGGCTGTAAACAGGAGAATTACTATGAGTCTGATCTAGTAGTGAGACCCTGAACACCCTGTAGACCCTTCCCTAAAATAATAATAATAAATAATAAATAAATATGCTACTTGGCTGATTTTTACTCATCACAGGGTGCCTAGAGTAGAACCTCTGCGATGGTGGGCCACTGTAATTAAAACTTTACTGCCAATAAAACCCCAGGCCCAAATAACTGCATAAATTAACCTCACTAAATATTTAAGGAAAATTACAATAGACTTATACAAACTGTTTCAGAAAACGAGAATAGTTTTTATCTCTATGAGCCCAGAATAATTTCAATATCAAAAGGCTGTCAACATATGGTGGGGATGTCCAGATCTTCATGTTAGGTTTGACACAATTTTATTGCTAGAAGGATGGGTAGCTGTAGGTAGAACTTTGGCTCACCAACCTTTCTATCTTGAGCAGTGGCTAAAAAATAAGCTTGAGTGTCTTCCAGGGAGTCTGGTGTGTTCTACCAGGAAAGGGGTCTTCCAGGAGGCTTCATTTAAATTGGTAACCAAACTGAGGCCTTAACCTCTGAAGTGTTAGAACAATTGGCTAGGATGAGGGGTGGTTTTGTAGTACTAAAAATGATTCAGACCAGTACCCTAAGCAGTTGTCAATGGCATATGGTTAGTCACATTCATAATGAGAGTGTTTTCAGGCTAGATTGGAGCTTTTACATATTTTACTGTTTTAAATGTCTTTAATATGGGCCTTCTAATTTGTAAATATGGAAATGATTGTGGGCTGTGGGGGGAGCAAACTATTTACCCATATAACTGAGATTTTAAAAGACAGTCCACTTTTTAGCATGTGTGTTTTGTCCAGCCTGTGGTTGTCTTTAACTAATAAATGTGATTTTTCTCCCAAAAAAAAAAAAAAAAAAAACATATGGTGGGGATGGGGGTAGAGGAGGGAAAAGAGACAAAATTGGGATTCAGATGCATTGTGCACCGCACTGCCTCTGTGGGAGGAGGGCAAACGCTGCAAGCTGTAACCTATTAAAGCACCGCAAGAAATGAAGGACAGGTGATCGCAGCTAGGAATTCCTCGCCACGCAGTGCTTCTGCTTCTAAGATTGCCTTTTGCTACAGTTTTCCAGTTTTATTCTGTTGTGATAAGAAACATGTATGCTTCCAGAAATCTGATTTATTGAGATTTATTTTATAGTCAGCCTTGCAATCTAGCCTGAAAAATATTCTTTGGGTTCTTAATGTGTGCTCTGCCTCTGATGGATACAGAGCTCTGTGAAGACAGAGCCTGCTGCTTGTGAAGCTGGCTTCGTCTTTCAGATCTTCCTGTCTTTGCCGATTTTCTGCTAACCTTCACTCTCCACTACTGATTATGGGGTTCTGAAATGCATAGTTGTTTATTTTTTCCTTCAGTCATTCTGGGTTTTGTCTCATGCCTTCTTAGGGCTTTATTCTTAGGAACCTAGATGTTTATAATTGGTGTTCTTGAGAGCCGGCACTTTTACCATTTTAAGTTCATTATTGGTTTAGTAGCAATTTAAAATCTTGAACTCTTCACTCCAGCTGTCTTTGGGGTACTCTTAGCATTTAATTCTTTTTCCTACCCTACTATTTCAACCAATTTGGGTTCTTACAAATAGCATAGAACTTGGTCATTGTTTCATTCATTCTGCCAGTACCTGCCTTTAGACCACTTTGCTGGATCACATATATAAAATGCAGCCTCTGAGGAGGTGAGATCTCCAGATGCTGCGCTGAGTTTGTTTTTCCATATGAAGTCTTTTTGTTCATTTTATTCTCTCATTCATCTTATAGTAAAACACCTCAGCTTTGTGTTAACGCCAATCGAAGTGCAGCAGAATTCCAAAGCTTCCGTCCAGTGTAGCTCCGCTATCTGCTCTCTTGATTACAGCTGTCATACGAATTGTGCCTTTGTACATTCCACATGTACTTTTTATTATCTTTAATTAAAAGAAGCAGCCATGAACAAATTCACTCATGATGTCCTTTATACACCTTTATTGGTGCTCTTCCTTTCTTTCTGTACATTTAAATTACCGCCTAATGGCCTTTCGCTTGAGTTTAAAGGACTCCCTTAGGTATTTCTAATAATATTGTGGCAACTCGGGAAATCAAAATCCACTCCTAGATTTTGTTGCTTACTAACTGCTGCTGCTGCTGCTGCTTGGTGCACAACTTTCCTGCACTAATTTTGTGAAGTCTCTATTCTCTGCCATGCATGCCCAGGGACCTTGATGCTTAATTAGCTCAGCAGTAGAAATTTCCTTAATTTCCTTGAACCAATCAATCTCCCAGGCAATGCCCCACTTATTCGGCCATGTACTGGATGCCCTGACAGACAGCTACAATGGGGCTTTGCCCTTCATTTCCTGCTGATGCCCAGGCTCAGCCTTCTAAGGACATTGGCGCAGCCCCTGAGCAAGTGCAGGTGCCTTGTCTGTTCCCTGGATCCCCTCACCTAGAACACACCTCACACGTGAAGTGCTGTGTAGGCGCACATTGGAGCCATCTTCACATCTTTAATGGAATTGACTTTACACACCAAGTGAACTGGGGGTGTTCTGGTCTACTTTCCAGAGTCAGAGTCAAAGTAGTTACTGATAAAGCTGCCTGATATTCGTGCTGCAAAATTGTTCATTATTCTTTTAATAAAAATCACACATTGTAGAAAAATAAATGTAAGTCTAAGTTTATCACTTTATGATAATGGAGTTGCAAGGTAAATTTTTCTTTGTGTTCATGTTATTCTATGTTCTCCAAATTCTATGCATTGAGTAAATTTGTAAGTTTAGAGTACATATGTAATTCCCTAAATGAAAACATATCCAAATAATATGTACATCTAATTGAAAAATAACTGTCCTCTCCCACACTTCTTGCTAACATACATATCTATGAAGATATGTTCTTTGTTCAACAAATATTTATTTAATGTCTTTGTGCTGGGAATGAAGCGCTGAATAAAATACAGTCCCCACCCCTGAGTCTTGCTTTCCAGCAGAAATACAGTAAATCTTTGTAGCATCTTTGATCATTAATCCCAAATAATTATAAACTGGGCACCTACTGCCTGGACAAATCAAGTTTAGACTTGGTTTATTTGCCTGTCTGTCTATCATTATTTTAGTTCTCCTAGTAGGAGATTTGTTATGTAAGTTGTCATCCACTCAGGACATTTTCCACAAGAAAGAGCAATGCTATTCATAGCACACTTCAAGATAACATGATGATAGATACTCACGTGGATCTCTCATTGGTAACCTCTGAGTTCCATATCGGGTAGCAGCAGCTTGGTTTTTATTGCAGTGGGTGCTCCTCACCTTTCTTTTAATTATTCCCTCTCCTCCTCTTCACTGCCAACCGTTTTATGCCTTTTACTGCCATATTGCAAAATACATGGCACTTAAAATTTAAACCACATTTATGCTCAATGCTTCACCCAAGTTGATCCTAAAATGTGAAAGTCAAAAATGGTTTCATTATGTTCAGGACCTTGCAAATATCTTTCACTACTATGATCATGATCGCTGTGCTTATACTTCTTTCACTCAACTCCAGCTTTTCTATACCAATGTTTTTAATTTTCTATCTTAATTCTTGTCTCTTAAGAACAAGTTTTCAAATCTCAGGTGTATTTCTCATCCTTCCAGAGAAGTGGTCTTCCCCGTCACTGTGTGCTGTCTTATTTGCCAGTTCTTCCTTCTGCATTTCTTTAAATCCTATGTTGCTGATCTGTCTCATTCTGTCACCATGCACAGGACATGTGCTTTAAAGGAAGATTGAGGAGGAAGGTTGGTACTTGATAAATCTCTTGGATATTCAAAATATTTGAGGCTACATTTGTCTTATTATTAACTTCAAGAATAAACTATGATTACTCCCCTCTAAATGAAGACACAAGCATGCTTCCTCACTCTAAACACCTCCACACCAAATCTCTGGCCTTGCCTAGACTTTGGAGCTTGGCTCTAGCTAGTTATTACTGTTAGTTGCTTTCTTTGTTTGCTTTATGTCTTGTGAATATCTTTACCTGCACATTTGAATTTGTTCTGATAAATGTGCTACTAATAGAACACTTAGCTCCTTTAATCTCGTCACCCTCAGCAGGAGCAGGCTACACCTACATTGCCTGAGGTCCTCTGAGACTCAGTCCTCTCCTCAGGATGAGAAGACAGCAAGAAGTGGCAACCACAGAGGTCAGTCAGCAGGACTCACTTCCGGACATCTGCCTGTCCCTCTTTTCCCTGTCTCACATGATCCAGCGTCCACTAGCAGTGAGTTTCTACAGCTGCATGGTGAAGGGCATGAGCTTCAGAGTCGGCCTCTGTGGGGCTCCGATTCCCTTCTGAAATAACAAGCTGCATGATTCAATTAAAATCTTTGCACCATCCCCAACATTTCTACCAGCAAAATATACCAATAATGTCAGCCTTGGGGGACTATGATGAAGACCAACTTGATGATGAATAGACTGCACACCCACCATGCTTGGCACACGGAAAAACCTTTCATCAGCCCCCACTCTGGTTATTCTAAACCATGACTAGAAGACATCTTCCTCTGTGAACAGGGATGCCTGCTACCCCGTACTCCTGGGTGACGATCCTCTCCAGCAGTGTGTGCTGTAGGGAGACCCAAGGGCAGACACCTTGTCTGTCTGACTTGCAGATGAGCCCTGCACACCTACAACCCTATCAGACACCTGATGAGCACCATGCAGATGCCCTGGAGCAAGCGAGAAGCCAACTAACCCTAAACTGGATGCACTCTGCTCACCCTGGCTCAGCCTGTGTAACTCTGCACAACTCACTCATCTCCCTAGGCCATAGTTCTCTCAGCTATAGCAAGGGAAAGAACGGCCCTCTGTAGGCCTAAGCTGCAGAGTGTATCACACAAGCGAGCCTGTGTGGAAGCATTTAGTGAGCTTTGCATCGAGATGTAAACATCTGTGACTGCAGAGGGCTCAAGTCCCTCCCCAGAAATCACTGTCCTTGGATGCTGATCCGCCTTTCTCTCCTTACAAGTCTTCTGGATCAACAATACAGTTTGTAAATGCCCAGAATCCCACCCTGACCCCTGGGCCCCTCTCAGCTCAGCCTGCTCCCAGCACTGGCTTTGAGACCCCATGTTGCTCCTGCCTCTGGAACCCAACTCTGGTTGTTTCACCATTCTCACTCAGCGTTGGCTGAGTCAGGTAGGAATTCCTGCCCTGTGGTGCTCAGCACCCATTCCAGACTCCATGGCCCCCCAGTGCCCCCCCTCATACTATGGCTACAGTCAACCCACAAGTTCCACCAGGAAGGCTACTTTCCTACATTTCAAGCTTTGATAGAACTGAAAATTTCCTATTCAGAGCAAAAGGATTTAGGACAAAGGACACTTGTGAAGACCCCATGAATTTTTATTTTTGAATTAGGCAATTACCCAATACAGCAGACAATAAAATGAGATGGAGACAAGTGTTTGGTGGAGTGGCCTGGGAGGGAATGGAACTCTGTGTGCATGTCGTGGATGGAATCAGTGACAGACTCCCAGGGGTGAGTTTCAAGAAAGCCCAGAAAGTAAAGGCCTGCTCAATAAAAACACTCTTCTAGGAAGGCAGGAGAAAAGAGAGTACTGGAATGAATCCAAATTAAAAATGGCTAAGAAAAAGGAGTCTAGTACTGAGTGCCTGTGCAGCAGCTGCTGGAATCCCTATGCCACAGGCTCTGTGGAAGGGCTGCCCGGGCCACTCTCAGCCAGAGGCACAGCACATAGTGCAGACCCAGAGGCTGCCGCACCTCTCCACCAGAGTGCCACCAATCCTCTCCATCCTCACAGGGTCCAGTTTCTGTCACGGAGATGAAGTGATTTGGGAAGCTCTAGAAATAATAGAGAGAGGCAGCTGGCACCAGAGTGAACTCGAGGCAAACATTTAATGACCTTGCCAGAGCAGCTAGCACACCAGTCCTCCCAGTTATCACCCCACACTGGCCACGCAAGGCAAGACTAAGACTCTGAGGAAACTGTCAGGCTGGTACAGTTGCCTCATGGCTGCCCCAATCATGAGAAGGACTTTAAGAGGGTTCAGCAAGGGTTGTTATATTGCATGATATTGTCTTCAACAGATTGCCAGATACAAGCATGTGAAATTGGTCCAAAAAAGTTTTAAAAACTAAAAGACAGAAAAAATTTCAGCATTAACTTCTCCTTTCAGTGGAAACTAGCAGTAGTGTTAGCCAAGCCATCCTGTGTACATACATATGTATTCTTTTCTCCTTCCTTCTTTCTTTCTTTTCTCTTTTCCTTCATCCTAGTTGTTTAAGAGGGGACTACTTCTGGTCAAAGGACAGGGAAAAGCTTTTAAAGAGGACACCGCCAAGGTTGTTAGGTCTCATCTCCCTGCTGCCTCTGCAGAAGGAATGGCTGGAGCTCCTGGTGAGGAGTGTGCAGGGCTCACCTGGGGATGGATGTGAGCTGTTGGCCATGCCAGGTAGAATGAAGGAGGGAACTAAGGGGTAAAGGGCTTAAAGTGCCGAGCTGCAGTGCCCACATGTGGGCACCTCCAGCAGTCCCTTTCAGCTCTCTACTGGCCAAATGTTGCAAACACGCCTAGACTTGCCATCTGGTGCCAGAGTGCAGAAGAGAGCCACTCCAGATGAGAGCAGGGTATGAGGCTCAGCACTGCCCCCTGGCTGGGGTGAAAGTAAATAGAACTGTTTGAAATTTTCCTGTAGAAAGCCAGGGGTCTCCTTCCATTCCCACAGTTGAGAGGCTGCTGTAGAACTCCCAGAGTCACCTTTCTGGATGGCAGGTTTCCATTGGAGTTGTCAGGAGCTGTCAGGCCAAGAACAACACTGAGGACTGGCATTTTCTACTTCAAGTCTCCATGTGGCCCTTCAGTGAGCTCAGATGGGTGCACCAAAGACAGACTGTGGAACAGAGCAGATGGCCCAGGCAGTGTGCCTGTCTCCAGCTAGTCTTTGCAGTTGAGCAGATTCAAGGCAGGAAAGAGCACCAGCCCAGCACATGATGTCAAGCAGCCGACCACACACACAAGCTGGACAGACAGAAACTGCATCTTGACATATACTTTACTCCTTTCCCAGAAATGGAGCAAAAATTTAAATGTAAAACACAAAGACACAAAACTCCTACAAGGAGAAATCTAGAGGACCTCGGCTTGCCACACCCCTTTGGATGTGACCCCAACAGTAAGGTCTGTGGAAAGAGAAGTTGAGCCATGGCTCTTCATAAGAATTAACAGCTTTTATTCTCAAAAGTACTATAGAGGGGGCACAGAGCCAAGCCACAGGCAGGGGAGAAACTACAAAATACATGTCTGATGGAGGACTATACTAGAAATGTTTTTTAAAAAGTAAAACTATATAATGAAAATATATGAGTAGATTAACACTGACCCAAAGGCCTAGACAGATTTTTCAACAATGACATACAGAAACACCAAGGGAACCTGAAAGTTCCTCACATGGTGTGGAACTAGGGAGCCACAGATGAGGAGACGACTGCCTGCCTAGAGCGGCCAAGCCCCAAGCACCAACAGCACAGCACGGCAAGGCCTGCCATGCATGTGGGCAGAAGTGGGACAGCCACTGCAGAGTACCTGGAACAGGGCACATTCTACAAAAATATGTGTGGTCCTGCATGCAAGCTATCAGTCACAGGTGTATACCCAAGCTTGTGGAAAGCTTAAGCCCACACAGCAAACTATACACAAATGTTTGAGGCAGCTTGAATGCACTCTGAGAATATTAGTCATAAGAAGATGAAATTCTGTCCTTTGCAACAGCATAGAGGAGCCCAAAGAACATTGTGTTATGTGAAATAAGCCAGACACAGCATGACAAATAGCACATGATCTCGCTCAAGTGAGTTTCTAAAAATATTGACTGTGTAGAAGTCGAGCATAGGGTAGAGGTCACCAGAGGCCAAGAGGGGCAGATTGGCCTGAGGGTTTCGTGTGGTGGGCCCTTGGGAAGGAGGACAAGCCTGAGCTCTGTGGAGGAGGCCGCTGATGGCAATCCTGCGCTGTAGGTGTCCCCTAGCAGAAGAGACCTGGTGTGGTCTTGCCTCAGGGACAGTGCACATGCAAGTTGACAGCTGGGGTGCTCATGGGCCACTGCACTGTGCACATCCTCTTCTCTTACGAACCACAAGCATGTGCCATAATTTCACATTAATGACAGTTTTTAGAAAAAGGTGATTCCAGAGAAAACAAAGCTATGGATACTTGCATAAGTCTAGATTTTGGAATATCTTATCAAACACCCACCTCACCATCCTCATGATCTCTGGAACACTTTTAGGAGTTGCCACTGCTTTCCACCACAGCCGTTGATCGCCACTCCCACCAATGCTGCCTTTGCTGCACCCGCTGCTGCTTCTTAGTGTTCCCTTTGTCTTTCTTGGTGTCGGGTGAGAGTTCTTTGTGTCTGAGCCTGCACATCCTCTCTCCATGATGTCAGCACGTTCTCTGCTTCCTGTTGGCCAGTGGCAGGTCTGCGTGGGGATGATGAGGCACAGTGGCCATCAGCCTCACACGGGACAGTAGGTGCAAGGATACAGCCGTGGAGCAAACTGGAAGGTGTCTGGTCAAGCAGCACAAGAAGAGGCCAAGGGCCAGTATTGCTCTCCGGAGTGGCTGGAGCAGGGAGAAGCCTGCTGGCTGAAGCTCCTGAGTTATCTCTGGGGTGTGGGGATCTGATCCATGTGCTTGCTGGGCACTTAGGTGTTGAACGGATCCCCAGGTGTGTATACCTGGGGCCAGTGGTGGCCCAGGCAAGCACACAGAGGCCCCAGTTGTGTTCATGCATGGCTGGTGGGCCCTGCCAGCCTAGAACACTGCTGCTGGCCCCTGGCTGTCCTGAGCTCCTGAGCAGCAGGAGGCCATGCTGTGCTCCCGGCCTTCTCCCGACCCATGTGCAGACTCTGTGGGCATCACCACTGGGTGGTGGAGGCCTAAGAGACTGTCCTCCAGCTGCTACCTTGTACAGAGCAATGTGCAGCTCAAGGCCTTGTGTCCCCAGCGTTGCTGTCACGCTTCCAAGTTTCCAGAGCAAGTTCAAGGATGTCAGCCCCACAGACTTCAGCAAGTTTAAGTGCTGACCCAGCCCCCACCTTCCCAGAGCCCAGAGCCTTTGCGGGGGTTTTCTTTAGAGGACCCCTCCATGGCTGCTAGGTCATTATGCCTTGTGCCTGTCTCTTTAATTTCTACTTTATGGTAATAACTGGAAAATGTGATGAAATAGTTTTCAAGTCTCATTAGTCAGATTAATATGTGTCCTGCAAGCAACCTGAAATATTGGCAACTGCACTAAAAAAAAATTTAGAAAAATTAGAGAAAAAGATTGCTATTGCAAAGAAAATTAAATAGATTATCTCTTTTGAAAAAAGAAAACATGTTTCAATTTACAAAATGACATGGTGTTTTCTTAAACATTTCCTGGGATGAAATCAGCCCAGAGAGGGAGCCCAGGCCCAGGACCTGGTGGGCAGCAAGGCCACCACACTCCCTAGGACAGAGCCCGATGGCCGCCCAGTCATCTCCAGAGGCAGCAGGCAAGGCTGGGGAGGATAGCAAGCGCTTCAGGCCACCATGCTGGCTGACACATGACCTTACAGATACGATGATGCTTCCTGAACTGACAGCCACGATGACTCCGATGTGCACGTCCTGGCTGGGCTGCAGCTAGACGCCAAGGGCTAGGAGCACCTGCAACAGCAGGACAAAGGTGGCAGTGGGGAGCAGGGCAATGTGCCCCAGTCCATGCAGAACTCTCCCCTCTGTCCTTCAGCTGAGAGGGCTCTGCCATTGCTCAATTCAATGCCATCTCCTACCAGAAAAGTGTCCAGAACAACAGGAAGAGCTGACCTGCTAGTTTGGGCCTTACATAAACAGCTTTACTCAGAGGAGAAATATGCTCACCTGAAGTCTGCAGAGGATTCTAGGACCCATTACTGAGGGGGAGGCAAACAGGAAAAATGCCGGAAACAATAGCAGCTTGCTGTCTGCTCAGTCTGTGACTCCTACAGACACCCAAGCTGCGGGCAGGCCTCATTAACCCGCAGGATGCTGTGGCTGAGTCAGGCGCCATGGTGACTGCAGCACATCAGTGAGATGGCATTAGCGGCCTTACATCTCTGTGACAGAGCACGCAAACTGACGAACTCATGAAGTGGAAAGGTTGGCTTGTCACAGCTTGGGATTCTGGGTAGTGGTTAAGTGGCCCCCTTGTGGTGTGATCGGGAAGGCAGCATGGCATGGTAGGATTGAGCACTGAAGGAAGCCTTTTCCTCTCAGGGATGGAGAAGGGGAAGGAGAGAGGAAGGAAGAGAGGGAGGGAGGGGAGGTGGATGGAGGGGGAGATGGACAGACAGAGACAGAGCTCACAGCCCCACCTAAGGGCACCCTAATGACCTAAAGTTTGTCACTAGCCCTTGCTTCTGGAAAGTCCCATCCCTCCCCAAGAGGACCAGCTGGTAAGGAGCCTGCAGCACACAGGCCACTGGGGAGGCTTCAGATCCAAACAAATAACTAAGATTCTCTCTCTCTCTCACTCTGTGTGTGTGTGTGTGTGTGTTTCTATCTCTGTCTCTGCCTCTCTTTCTCCCTCTGTCTCTGTCCCTCTGTGTGTGTGTGTGTGTCTCTCTCTCGGCCATGGCACACACACAGGGACAATTCTGAAGGACAAAAGCCACAGCTGTGCTTTTGGCTCCCACTTTATCTGCCCACAATGTGCTCTTCTCTTCTCTCTAAATTCTATTCTTCCTCTGACAACCCTCTGAAATCCCACCAAGTGCCTCAATCCTCATTTCGCCAGCATAGTCCCCTTATCACAGGATGTGGCCCCTGCAGGCTCGGCCTCTGACAGCTCTTCTCATGCTATGCCCTAAGGAAGCTTGTCTTTTGTCTCCACAAATGCCAGAATCCCTCAAGGCAGTCTCTTCCCTAAATTCTCTATGGCCTGGAGGGTCAATAGTCAGGGTTGAAATAAATAAACTAAGAGCTGCCAAGAAGCACTTTGCAGGCCAGCTAAGGTAAGCTTTCTCTCACAATGCCGCCTTTAGCAATGCAAAGGGCACTTTTGAGTGGCAGCGCCTAGGAATTCACAGGCTGCAGACAGGGCCCTGTTCTGGGACACTGGAGAGACTAGCCACATCAGCCTCCATAGCTGCTTCTGCCTGGAGGTGGGGACGAACAGCGCCTGGGTCACTGATGTGGCGTTCTGCAGAGCTCGGTCTTCACTGAGACACATGGGTGGGAAGTATGTGGAAAGCATTCTCTGCCACTTTCCAGGTTAGGAAACAGACTGAGGTAAAAGCAATTCACCTGCAGTCAGCAGCAGGGAGCCTGCAGCCCGGGCCTGTGGCATCAGCAGCAGCTTCAGTCCCTGCACTCAGGCTGCAGGCAGCACCCTGCAGCTCTGCATCTACTCTTTCACGCAAGGAAAGCTGACGGGAAGCCTGCAGAAAGCTTGGCTTCCCTGCTCGGCCCCTTCAGCCTCTGGCCTCCCGGCGCATCTCTGACAGGGGCCTGAGCTTTCCACAAGCATCACCACTGCCATCTGTCACCGGCCATGGTCAAAGAATGTGCCCCCCCCCGTCCCCACTTTCGGACATGAACGACTTTGCCATTGCAGGGAGAGAGCCGCAGTTACTAGCAGCACCTTCCCCACGGAGTTGGTAACAGAAATAAACTCCATGCCTAGCCATAACCACGGCCCACGCCTGGCACACAGAAAATTCAGTACTTGTTAAAAAGTGAGTGCTGCCCTCTGAGGAGGCCTGGGCACGCTCTGCTGATGTCGCCACGCTGGCTGTCTGTCCGCTCTAATTCACGGACCACACATAGTGCTGACTACGCTCTGCATCCTGACGGCCCATGAGGAGCAAACGTGCACTGACAGGATGCCACTTAGGGACCTTGAGGAGCTGCGTGCATGGACGGCAGGACATCGTGGGGCTCCTGGGGAATAAGGCCTTTTGGACGCAGCCCTGGGGGTCTGCACTGCCTGTGCTCTGGCCCTGGGAGTCAGCTTGCAGAGGGAATCGCCCTGCATGGCCCACACTTCACCTCCATTAAACGCTTTCCTAATTTCTGCTTTCCTTCCTGCCACTGTTGCATTTCTTTCTTGGTAGCTCTCTCCACTCCACTTTGCTCTGTGCCTGACGCCACAGACTGGAGTCTTTCTCCGCCTTGCCCCTCTCTGCTGAGCCAGCTGCTCATCTCCCTGTATACTGGACACAGGAGGTCACATGCCAATATGTCTGTCACTCCCTCAGGCCTAGACTCAAGCCTACAGCCATCCCATGGCCAGCCATGCCACAGCCATGGTACTTTGAGGTCCCAGAAAAGACAGGTCCTGCTGCTGGCTTTGCCAGCTTGCAAGTCATATGCCAGTGGGTAGAACAGCCGCTGTGCCACCTCCAGGTTGTTTGTAGGACCCGTTAAGCCAGGGGTGGTGCTCAGCCTGAGCAGCGTGGTTTCTGTTTGCTGTGGGCTGCTCAGCTTCCACACCTGCATTCATATTTCTTTGGTTACAGACAGCAACTAGGCCCCAGAAATGACACGCAGCACATCCCAGGCCACATACAGGAGCTCCTAGTCCACTCCTTCCTCAAGGCCTGCTTCAGATACCAACTCTTCCATTAAGACTTGATTTTATTCCAAAATGAAGAAGAGCTCTTGGCTGTCAGATTGTACCACATGAGTTTAATATCCTCAGGCAACCTCTCTGTCTGCCACTTAGGAAACACTGAGACAAACAAACCTTTCCACGAAGAGACAAGGCACAGCATAATGGAGCCCAGGATCTCATGTCTCGCCTCCTCACGCTGAAGCAGATCTTCCCATCTCCCACCCCTCCTCCTGGCCCTGAAGATTTGCTGTTTGGAACTCCCAGACCCTTGGGTCACGCTGGACAGGTGATGGTGGCTCCTGGCCCATGGCTCAGCTCTGAAGAAAGCAGAGCTGGGATGTGTGCTGAGGGTGCTTGCAGAGGAAGGGCGAGACCCTGGTGGAGTCAATGAGCAGTCCCTGGGGAGGCAGTGCCCACACCAGGCCCACACCAGTGCTCAGCCAGGGACCCGGAATGGACAGTGAGGACATTGGCCCCCGCAACACTGCACCCACACTTTTCTCTCCCTGTCCCCAGACAAGATCGAGGTTTCTTACAGAGGCTTCTGAATCCAAGCTCCTGTCCATCTCTGTGGTGCTCAAGAGCCATCCTTGACCCTTATCTATAGCATGGCCATCCCTGCCCAGAGGCAGGACAAGGCAGGGGAGGGCCAAGGTCTTGCTACCTTCTGGTCATCTGCAGCCCTATGGCATCCTCATTCTCTTCCTGCTGACCCTGCTCCAGTCCTAGAAGCCAGTGCCTGCTTGCTGCTCCTGGCCAAGCCCCTGTGTCTGGTAACTGAGGCCGGAGCTTTCCTGTAAGCCATCAATCACTCCAGAGCCTCAGACACCCTGCTCAGGGTGGCAAATGGACTTGCGCCACCTACCCTGGCTCAGAGCCCAGCTGCAGGCTTCCAAGTTCTGTCGGGCACTGAGCCACCATGCAGGAAATGCAGGAAGCTCAAGATCCTTTGACAGTAGCCTGCTGCCCACTCCTTTCAACACACCTGGTGTCTCACTGCTCTCATCCCAGTAGCTCCTAGAGGGCATCTCACTCCTGGCCCCTCTGAGGAGCTCCTGGGAGCAGCCCCCAGCTCTCCCTGCCAGCTGACCCTGGATTCTCTGCTCTCGTCGGCTGCCCTCCTTCCTCCTGTCAGCAGAGCCGGTTTAGGATACGACATTATCAGTGTGACTATTCACTCAGTACAAAGTTAGCATATGAGGGAGAGTATAGCACTACCAGGACACACCCAGGGCATGTGGGGCCAGTCCACCTGAGCCACTCATGACACAGTTGAGGGCTGAGGCACAGGTAGGACCCCAGTGAGTGAGCTCACCCTGGGAACATGAGGCCCCCCTCTAGCTACTCTTGTGGTCTGGGCTCAGCCCTTGCTCACAGGCTGCTCAGGCTAGGCTGGCTGTCAGCCCTCCCTCCTGGCCCTCCACTTCCTCCTGGGCTCTGGGCCTTACACCATACTCCCAGGGTACTCTATAACTTCCCTTCCCCAACCCCGAAGGATACAGCAGGACACCCTACATTTCACGAAACTTACCTCACCATCCTGAGCCTCAGAGACTCATCTGTGGCTGGCCCAGCAATACATCCTTCATGCAGTTCTTCTAGGAAGTGCACCCCTTGGCAGGCCCTCCTGCAGTAGAATCAAGTCCGCGTGGGTGCCTCTTCCCCCAAGGGCCACTCTGACCCTTATTCATCTCACCCGGTGTCCAGGAACAGATCACAGGAGCAGAGAGACAGGGTGAATCACCATGCAGCAGTTGTGTGACTTTGGTCACAAGAACAGCTTGCTGTCTGCATCAGCACCTGCTGTCCAAGATCAGGCTCGGAGCAAAACCTCCAGGATAGTCTTGAGACTGAATCAGGTACTACGTATTACGCCCTTCACCAGGGCTCTGCCCCTCAACCCTCAGGAAATGCTGCCACTGCTGCCACTTCCCTGTTACACACGGGCTGCTGCATGTTCCAGGGCTGGCTTCCTCAGCAGTACCCTGAATGCTGTGGAGCCCAGGACAGTTCTGCAGGCTAGCAGCTGCATGATCTGCTGCTATACCCATCACGCACACCTGACTCTCTACGTCTATACCTGTGGGAGGTGAGGACCCAGACCTCGGTCTCTGTAAGCACTTGGCCTTATGGCTAGACTTCAAAACATCACCAGACCTAACACTCCAGAGTCCCTGACGCTACCCAAAGCAGCCCCCAGTCCCTCCCCTGCTTGGGGTAAGGATTGTGCGCAGCCCACCCTCTGGCTTTTGGTGGGTGGAAACCAGGGCCTGGTTCCAGCTGGGTGGTGAGGCGGACACACCCTACTGCTTGAGCCAGCTGCCAGGGTTTCCACCTGGCTCCTGGACCACTGGAAACTCACAGAGCTTCCTCCCTGTCTGTCACATCTGAGAGGTGCTAGGAGAAGAGAAAGCTTTTGGCTATACACACTGATGTCACCCTCCCCACACCATCTGATCTGGGCTTTGAAAGGGAAAAACGAGAATCATAGGGCACCCCTGAGAACTGGGGACACCCCTAGGAATCATGAGAAACCCTTAGGAATCATGAGGCACCCCTGGGAATTGTGGGAAAACCCTTGGAATTATAGGGCCCCTGGTAATCATGGGTAACCCCTGAAATTCATAGGGTACCCTTACTAGAGGAATCCACCAGAGCCCAGAGGGCAGCCCTGGCTTGCCCAGTGACACGCAGCACCCACGTGACAAAGTCAGGCCACATGTTCAGATCTGAAGAGCCAGGTAATAGTACCTCTGTATGGGTCCTACAGCCCACAGTGCACACTCTGCACTCAGATGCCCATGAATTTTCACAGGACAGAAAGGCCAGAGTCCTCAACATCAGAGTCCCACAGGGGCCTGAACCCCATACTGAGTAAAAGCCCCAGGTACCTGCAGCCTACCTGTCCTGGTGGGAAGTTTGTAAAAGGTCCCTGCAGCCAAACAGGAAAGGCACAGCACCATAACAGGAAGGTGCTGTGTGATGACTCATGACAACTACCACAGACTCCAGGTGTCTCTGGGCCAGGAAGCACATATGTCTCCATGGTGTCCACGGTGCTGACCCTCCAAACAACCTGCGAGGTGTAAACCATCATCACTCTTGCCCCACCAAGGGAGAAACTCAGTCGTTTGACAGGGATCAGGGCCAGGAAGAGAAAGCTCAGCTTAGAGTCAGCCTGAGGAGGGACAGGGATCCTCTGGATGCACAGGACTTACATCACGCCCAGGTAGAGGGGCATCATAAGGACCCTGACAATGAGGCATCATAAGGTCCCTGACACCGGGGCCCACAGTCTGAAGGAGGGGCAGGCAGAACACCAAGATGAGTACAAGAGTTTGAGAAGGTAGCAGCAGGTAGGACAGGTGGCCACACACCCCATCCCAGGGCTCGGGCTTGGCAACCATAGGAGCACCTATCCCAAGAGCCCATGCCATCCCGCCAAGCCAGGGCGACTGGCCAGGGAGCAAGCTGCCAACAGCAGGACATCTGCCCCCCTCGTTACCTTAGACCACCTGTCTCACCAGGAAGCAGGCCCCAGGCCAGGCCTGAGAGCCCCCATTGGTGTCTCCCCACACCACCACATGTACTTGGACTTGGCTAGCCATAAGAAGGGATGAGAAGCAGTCAGGCAGGCTAAGAACAAAGCCAGAAGACTAAGTATCAACCAAGACCTCCCCTACTGCATGGGCCGCTTATGAGGTAACCAATAGTGGCCTCAGTTTCCCACATGGTGACATAGGGTACCTTCTTTACTTCGGTCTCTGCTGATTCTGAAGTTTACATGGGAGGTCTTGTGAAGAACATCTCTAGAGATGACCAAGAAGGCACTGAGCTGCCTCCTCCTGCCATCTTCTCTGCCATCTCTTGGGCTCCTGCTATGTAACAGGTGCTGCAGGTACAGGCGGAAGTAGCCACGCCGGGGCTTCTGCCCAGAGGGTTTCAGCACTGAGGGCATTGCTCCCTGAGGATCACAGCTAGTGGTCAGTGTGGAGACATCATCATTTTCATTTAGAGTCACTGAGGTGGCCTCGGGGTCCGCCACACCCCACTGCTGCTTTTCCCCACCTCCATCTCCATCTGTCACAGCCAGGCTCTTAATCTTCACAGTCTGGGCCTGGCTGCGAGTAGCCACGAGTGCATTTGACTAGAGGAGCAGAGGGTGTGCAGGAGCAGCAGGGAGAGCGCTGCCTTCAGGCTCAAGCCCAGTCCTACACTATTGTGCCCAGGCCCAGGGAGGATGGGGGTGGGGTTTCCAGGGGCAGTGGGAGACCCCAGCGCACAACAGGCCCAGGCCACATCTGCAGAGGGAGCTGCACCCAAGTCCACATAGAGAGGGTGAAAAGCAGCCACTACACATCCCCTGCAGCTCCCACTGGGGCTACTGCTCCCGATGAGTGGATTCCAGAAGCTGGGACGTTACACAGCTTGAAATACAACATTTGGTTTAAAATAGAACAGAAAAGGTAAAGGTGTTAACTGAACAAACACACTTCAGGACCAGAGACCTCACTCATGCCCCTGCTCTTGCCCACCATAATACTCTTTGTGTCCTTTAGTGACACATTCCTTCACAGTCTCGCATAACATGGGCATGCTGGAATTATCCCACAAAGTGAGTAGACACTGTTCTCTAATTGATCAAAATGTAGTGTGAATAGTTTATAAACAAGCATTCTCTTAGCTCCATAGTGTGCTGTCAGTAGTGCCACACGTGTTCTTGATTACAGCCAAAACCTGAGAGATCATGTGGCACTGCCGAAACCACAACGCTGCCCCAAATGGTGTGCAACTGTGTATAGCTGGGCAGGCCACATATCAAGGATGCCTCTGAGATGGGCGGGGCCCAGACACACGGCCCCCTTTGGCTGAGGGCAGCTCGACTTGGCCCCGTCTGTCCCTCCCCTTCACTTCCCATTGCTCACCTTGCACCCCCCAGACCAGGGCAGCTGGCTTCAGTGTCCTCTCTGGCTATGAAGGCCCGGTTCTCCTCCCCAACACAGGTGCAGTCAGGCCACTTCAGACATTACTGCCGCCTTTTTTGGCAGGTGGAGAGAACACTCAAAACCAGCTGAAACCAGGAAGAGAGGGGCCTGGGACCATTATTTGAATAGCCAGCATTCCCAGCAAGCTTTCCAGAAGACACTGTGGGTTCCTAAAGTCCTTTTAATACACTTGGGATTTTTATCATGAGTAGACAGACTGGTCGGTTTCCAGAGAAAGATGAATACACACAGCGCCATTAAATACCAAAGACCATATTTAGAAGACCAGAATGGCAGGCCTTTGGAGTGTGACCTTCTATTACACTTTGTTAAATTCAGTGCAGTTGTTTGGTTCACATTCACAGGTTTCAGCATATATAGTTAATTGGGGTGAGAATCCTACCACTTAAGTACTAGTTTCAAAAATCTCCTGATGTTTCTCAGGATCATTGTCTTACTAAATATGTACTTCTTGTCATGACATACCAGCTATTACTACACTTTTTAAAAGTGTAGTAAATGAAAAATAAGACAAAAAAGTCACAAGACAGTCATGCTACTACACTGTGTATGGATGGATTTCTAAATATCTATGTAAATATAAGTGTTCATTCCAATTTTTTAATTTTTTTTCTTCTTCATATTCTATATAGACTTAAGAGTTTAGTATCTCAATAGTTGATGAAAAATACATGTTCTGTGTTATGCCTATGATGTCTGATAAATATCAGACTAGTAGTGTGGGTAAACTGAACTGTGTACATTGCAGGGTAATAATAAAATTCTCTTCTAGAGGTTTAATAACCTAAGTTTGCAGATTAAAAATTGGAGAAAAAGAAAGGCTGCAAGATCAGCCAACATTTTGGCCCTAGCCTTTCAAGGTCAGTGAAGACTCAGAACATAGGAGAACCTATACTATAACAACATGTAACTCAGTAGTGC
The DNA here is from genome assembly GCA_004027165.1 of Ctenomys sociabilis. NCBI lineage: Eukaryota > Metazoa > Chordata > Mammalia > Rodentia > Ctenomyidae > Ctenomys > Ctenomys sociabilis. The sequence goes on along the minus strand of PVKA01000336.1, from coordinate 97,297 downwards.
CCCAAATTTTCTGATCAAGGAGATTATGGGGCCACAGAGGAATGTGATCAATGATGTATAGTGTGTCTAAGGAGAGTCACATGGAGAGAAAACTTTCTCTCAGGCTTCCACAGAGAACAAATTGGTCAAGCAATGGTTGTGAGTCATCCACAAGGCTGACACTGACAAGGGATCTACAAAGAGCAGTACAGGGTTACAGGATAAACCCTGAGGGTACCTGACTGACCTTATCTGATACAAAAGTTACATTTTTTGTTATATCGGTCTTAACCATCCAGCATAAAAGTATAAAAATGGAGGTATATAAAATAAAGTTATATTAATATAGTGAGCTGTGAATAGCTCAAGTCAACAAATTCTGTGGATAACCCACTTCTGTTGTGGACTGCTGATCTGTGTTGGATTGTTTTATTTTATATATATATATATATATATATATATATATATATATATATATCCATCCATGTTGTGAAAATCTGTTACCCTGTTTATGTCATTTGTTCTCTTTGTTTTTGCTTCTATTTTTCACTCTTCAAGTTAAAATACAAATAAATAAATTAAAATTAAAAAGGAAAAAATAAATAAATACCAAAGACCAGAAGCAAGGAGAACCAGCAGCAGAGTCACCCTGGGGTGTCTAGCACAGGCCAGCTTCAGGGCGACAGCTGGCAGGGGCAGTGGCCAGAGATCCCTAGTCTCCTCAGGACTGCTAGCTGAGCTGCACTCTGCTGACTCACAGCCCCGGGCGATTACAGGCCTCTGCCTCTAGAGCTTTCAGGCTGCTGCGACATGGACAAGCAGTGACTCATCCTCCACCAACAACGTCACGTCCCTGGTGCAGGAAGTGCCACCGCGCCTCCTGTCTCTGGCCCTGTGCCCATCAAGCCTTATTTTGCCCACTGCCTGTGTGCCTTGGGACCAGGCCTGAGAGGCCAAATTCATATCCCAGGCCTGTGTTCAGGTCACAGTGCAAAGCTACACAGCAGGGCCCCAGTCGGAAGCCATCTCCTATCAGGATGGGCAGCAGTGATGAACCACACAGGAAGTGTCCATAGCCGCATCCATCCACCCAGCCAGAACCCGGTGCTCTCTGCCTCAGTTTCTCTTTCACCAAGTGCCAAAGACCCCTCCTAGCCTGCCGAACCTGAGGCTAGTTTCCAAGTGGCTGGCTGGCCGCTGGCCCTTGGTGCAGGTTCACATTCTGGTTGCAACAGGGGTTTCACGGCCACCTGTGCACTGGGAGACCAAATGCAGCAAGCTTTTCAGGATCTGCAGAAAGTTAGGCTGCACATCACCTGGGAGTCAACACATCTGTGCCTTGTTCCCTCTTCAAGTTTGGCTCTGAGCCTCGAGCACAGAAGCCAGGTATCTGACCTCAAGAAATATTCTGTCTCCAGACCTCAATTTTTCCATCAGTAAAGGGGGTAAAATAAATAATGGAACTGGCAAACTTGGGCTGAAGATTATCTCATGCAGAACCCTTAAGACAATGCTTGATGCACTACCAAGGTATCCATAAGCACAGCCAGTGACTGGCTTCGCAGTGTGGTTTGTCTTCTGGCTCTGCCAGTGTTTCCATGGAGGTAAGGAGCTGTCAGCCTGGGAACATCTGTCTCCAATACCCACAAATACACCTTTACCAGCTGACACATGATCAGCCCTCCTGAGTGTTCTCTGCCTCCACCTCACCTTGCCATGGCCTGTTCTCTGCCTCACTCCAAGTGGAACCCCTGTCCACCCTCTGACCCCCATGATGATTAGCCTCAGAGTCTGGGGCTCGTTATTCCACTGTTCACTCTCGTGGCTTGTGTGCACACTCTGAGCCCCTGGAAGGAAGGCAGGGCCCCTGGCCACTCACTTCCATGCACTGGGCTTAGAGGCACCTGGCAAGTGGAAGAAGGAGGAAGGAATATCCTGAGTGTGGGCCTGGCCCTGGCTCACTGCTCAGGGCTACGCTTGGCTCCCACCACACACATGCAAAGGTCCACATTCCTTATAGAGAGCTCTTGCCCTGCCGGTGGGACAGCCTTAGGGGCTGTTTTCTCTCTTTTGACCCCCAGAGCATTTCTCTGGCTTGGCATGCATCACCACTAGGCACCTTTGGGCCCTCGGTTCACCAGGTGCACCTCCCTATTAGGCCCTTTCCTCACCATCACTCCTGCCTGTGAGCCCATGGCCTTCTCGCCGGCCTTGGGTGCTCATTCTCCACCTCCTCCCTCAGGAGATCCCCTGTCTGGAAGCACCCTCCTCCTCCTAGCTCATGGAACACTCTGAGGAGCCTCAGTGTTAGTTCTCCTCTGAAGGTCTGTAAAATTCAGCAGTGAACCCTGTGGCCTGAAGCTTTTCTTTGTCAGGAGACATTTCTTAACACTTCAACCCATTGATCCTGATGATGCGTTTAAGGTCTTTGTAGCTTCTTGGTTCAGTTTTGGTGAGCTACATGCTTCTAGAAATGTGTATACTTCTTCTAGAATCTGCAGTTCACTACAGTATGGTCTGACAGTTGTTTTCTTTTAGAGCTTCAGATACATCATCCCATGTCCTCTGGCCTTTCGGCTTTCTGCAGAGAAGTTTGCAGTCATCCTTGTAGATTTGCCAACATGAATGACTTGGCACTTGCAGATTTCTCTGTTTTGTCCTTATGCTGTACTCTTGCCATTTGAACTATAATGCAGTGTGGTGGGGTTCCTTTTTGACTATTCCTGTTGAGCTCCAAGTGCTTCCTGCATGTAGATGTCTGTATCTGGCCAGTCGGAGAGCTCAGTGGACTGAAGTGCCTGCTTAGGCAGGCGCAGGAACTGGGGTTTGATCCCCCACATTCCATACTGGTCCTGCCCCTGGGGCATGCTCAGACAGTGATTGAGGCTAGGAAAAGCCACAGCTGGGAACCTTGGCTGCAGCCTCAGTTAGCTAGACAGAGACCACAGCTGCAGGTATCTGCCAGTGAAGGCCTTCCTGGAGACAACAGAGTTCTCCTAAACTAGCATAATGTGTTACATGGAGAAGTCCTGGGTGGGACTCCCTAGTCCTGCTCAGATTCCTGCATCTTCTTCTTTATTTGAAAAGCTAATCAACATGAGCACTCAGACAAATTCTTTTGTCTGAAACCCCAGAAAAATCTCAAATTCTGTGAGAGTTTGAAACCTCCTGGAGCCCTGAAGTCACTCTATTTGTTTCATTGATTTAAGCCTTTACCATACACTTGTTTGGGAGATTGTGGGCCTGAGCAATAACTAGAGGATAATGGTAGCATGATACCATGTGAAGCACAATATAATACCAATAGAAATAGACAACAAAAACAAGCTTTGCTTCAATTGTCACACCTAAGGCAGTCTTTACACATGACACCTGCACATTCCATGGCACATCCTGCTTATTCTGACAGCACGTGTGCTGAGCTTTCCTTTCCAGCTGGCAGGTCACTCTTGTCACTGTTCTTCTCTTCCTGTTTTGCCAGGAGCTTCACACTATAATGCATAATGTGTACTTATCAGGGAAATAAGATATCAATAAAATAAAATATCAAATATATAATGAGCACTTAGAATAGACATCAACATTTTCACATCAGCTACTTACTTACTTAGAACCTAAAAGATAACATCAAAAATAAAAACCTACATGAACTACAATGTAAACACAAGCAGAAGTCAACCATAGCAATGAGCTTTGCTTCAATTGTCACTCCCAAAACAGTCTCTCACACATGACAGCTGCCTGCTCCACACTCAAGTACCACCCTGAGAGTGTGTATGTTTTCTTTACCTATATTTTCTTGTAGGGAACAGTTGACATCTTCATTCTCCTGATGCTGTAGTAGGTCTTTGTGATGCTTTGCCTGCCTGTTTGCTTCTCAGATCACCAATGTACTCTACACATTTATTTAATATTTCCCTGGGCAGAAACAGTTTCCTCTGCTGTAAATAATCTCTTATGAGCTCTAGTCCCAATCCTCTATAAATTTTTCCATATTTTTCACTTCTTATTTTCCTTATAAACTTCCAAACATGCCACACACATTTAGGGTGAAGTAAAACACAACCATTGATCTTTGCTTCTTGTTTCAAACAACATCATAGTTGCTGCATAACCCTTCAACAACATAGCTCACTCACAATCTTTGTTCTTATTGTAGAAAGTCTCCATCTCAGGCTTGTCAAGATTGTCTTGTCAACATTTCCATCATGGTGCAATGTGGACATCCACAGTACTAGTCTGATTTTTTTGCCATATATAAGGCCAACATTATATCTTTCTTTTTTTAAATGATATATTTCATTTACATTTAATACATGTTATCATTTTAACACACAATTAAGGTAAAATTAATTAGTGAGTTATGTTATTCCTTACCCACTCAGTGTCTGAAGTCTTTGGCATTCAGTGTGGACTCTGCAGTGTGTCTCAGTTGGGCTCATCACATTTCAAGTGCTCAATAGCTGCTTGAAACAAATGGCTTCTGAACTGCAATGCCACTTTAAAGCCTAACTTAGAAGGCCAACATTTATGAAATAAAATATATTATTTGAAAACTAAATTGATAAATGTTATTCTACTACTCCTGCTGAAAAGAGAAACCAACCAGCCTTATAAAATTATGAATGAGGGCCGCTGGCTATTGGGTTTTCCCCGCATCTGAATCCACTCCACTGGGGCCCAGAGGCTCCCTTGGTGAGGCTGGCAAGACTTCTCTACAGAAGCTCAGGGAGGGTCCATGAGGGCTCACCACTCACTCCTCACAGCATGCAGGGGCTGCAGGAATGCTGCATTACTTTATCACTGGATTGAGGTTTTGGGAAGCAAGGCTGAGAGCTGCAGAGTGTGTCTGATGCTCAGGCAGCCCCACCATCCCTCCCCCAGCAGTCCAGTGGGAGAACTCAGTCAGATTTCTGTCTTTCCTGGCCAGCACTGAGATTCAGGCCAGATGGTGTGGTCTGGCGACCAAGGTCTGCATTGGCCCTATCTTGGCTGGAGACCTGCTCTTGGTGGGGATCCCTGGACAGATGGAAATGGTAGGAGGTTTGGAATAAGGGGTGCTGCAGTAGAACGAGAACTGATTGGTGGCTTCTTGTCCTAATTCTTCTCACTCCTTACACATACATTTTAAAATTCTTTTTTTTTTTTTTTCTGTATTTTAGGGAAGGCTCTACAGGGTGTTCAGGGTCTCACTACTAGATTGGACTCGTAGTGATCTGCCTGTTTACAGCCCCCCCCCCCCCAAGAGCTGGGATTACAGGCACGTGCCACCATGTCCAATTTCAATTCTGTCTCAGGGAGCACCGGGGATTGGGCCAACACTGCAGGCCTGGAAATCGAAGCCCTGGACCCTGCACATGCTTGTAAGCAATTTAATCCCCTGAGCTATTGGGCCAGCCCTTAAAATTCATTTTTTTATTGAAGAACAAATAGCAGTGAGACAGTTTCAAGACAACTTAACAAGACAGATTTGATAATTAATATATTGGAGACTGTTTTCATAATGTTTTGTTATTGTACCAGGTGCATACATTATATTGTACTTATAGACATTATTATAGCAGATGTCTATAGTCAGTGAATTAAGAGAGTGTAGCTGTTTACTTATCTTATTTTTTATAGCTGAATTGTATCCCAGATTCAATAATTAATACTATCTACCTTGCTATCTTCCTAGTGGTTGTCCATACATAGTACTAGAAACTGACATAATAACTTGTTCAGCCACTATTAGTGCAAATCCTGCTTCCCATAGAATTATACAGAAACACTGCATATTTATCCTAACTGTGCTGTCTATACAAACACATCTTGCTTCTTCCTTTGTATACCCCTTTTTTGTCTAGAGCTATCAAAAATGGGTACTCCGTTGTCATCAAACCACTATAGGTGTCTGAACTCAGCAACACAATCCAACACAGTCCAGCATTCCATAATAATAGTGACTTATCTGAAGAAGTTGTTGACTGTAGCCATTTACAGCTCAACTTATAATTATGGCTCCACGTTATATATATATACCTCATTTTTATACTTTTCTGCTGGATGGTTAAGACCAAGATAGAGCAAGGCCTATATAACAAAAAATGCAGCTTTTGTTTCTGATGAGGTCAGTGAAGTCCCCTCAGGGTTTATCTTATAATCCTGTACCTTACCCTGCAGATTGTCTGTGTCAGCCATTTGAATGAGGCATGGCCAATGCTGTACCAGTTTGCTCTCTGTGAGAACCTGAGAGAAAGTTTTCTCTCCATGTGACTCTCCCCAGGCACACTATAGATCATTGATCTCATTCCTCTGTGGCTCCATAATCTCCCTGATCAGAAAATTTGGGGCACAACTGAGTTCCATGATGTTACACTATAGGTTCTCCTATGTCCTGAGTCTTTGCTGATCTTGAAAGGCTGGGGCCGAAATGTTGGCTGGCCTTGCAGCTCTTCTATTTCTCCAATTCTTGATCTGTGAACTCAGATTGTTAACGATCCAAAAGAAAAGCTGATTAGTATCCTGCAGCATATGTCATTCAGTTTGCCCTAACTATCTGACTAAATTCTTTTTAGTTGTTGTTGTACATGTCTATTTGTATTTCTTCTTTTGACTTCTTATACTAGGGAGACTATATGATATTTGTACATGTGTGTCTGGTTTATTTCATTTATGAGTATATGTTCAAGTGGCATCCACTTCAATATAAATACTTCAAGTTTATCATTCTTTATAGCTGAGTAATACTCCATTATATAGAAATGCCACATCTTTTTCAACCATTCCTCATGTGATAGACATCTTGATTGTTTCTAAGATCTTGCTATCACAAATTGTGCTGCTATAAACATAGGTACACATATATCACTATTATATAATGATTTCAGTTTCTCTGGGAAAATTCCCAGTAGGAGGATAGCCAGCTTGAATTGGATTTCCAGTCCTACTCTTTCAAAGAGTCTCCACAATGATCTTCACAATGGTTGAACCAATCTACATTCCCACCAGCAGTGGAGAAGTGTTCTCTTTTCCCCACAACCTCTCTAACATTCGTTGTTGGTTGATTTCCTTATGATAACCATTCTTTCTGGAGTGAGATGGTATCTCATTGGTGTTTTTATTTGCATTTCGCAGATGGCTAGTGATGTGGATCATTTTTTCATATATTTATTCACTTCTTTAATTTTGTCCTCTGAGAAGTGTGTATTCATCTCAGATGCTCATTTCTGGATTGGGTCTTTAAATTTATGGGCCCTAATATATCTTAGTTCTTTATATATTCTAGACAGAAGACCTGATTGCTTATTAGGATTTTTTCAAAATTTGTGGGTTGTCTTTTCACTGTGTTGACAATTTCTTTTGACATGCAGAAACTCCTCAAAAAGAGTTGATCCCAGTTCTTGATTCTTTCATTTGTTTCCCATGTGAATATATGTTTGTTCATGAACTCTTTACCTACTCCTATGTCTTCAAGCGTTCCTCCTACTTTCTCTTCCAATAGATTGAGTGTTTTTGTTTTAATGTTTAGATCTTTAATCCATTTTGACTTTAGCTTACTGTGCATGGTGATATATCTGGGTCAAGTTTTAGTTTTTGGCATGTAGAATGCCAGTTTTTCCAATGTGATTTGTTAAAGAGGCTATCTTTCTTCCAGTAAGCATGTTTGGCCCCTTTGTCAAAGATCAGGTGGCTGAGTGTGTTTGTAGACATAAGGCCAACATTATATCTCTCTTAAGTCAACAACTTTGTACAATTGCCAGTGGTGCTGGTAACTCACTACTATTATAGACTATTGGACTACATTGGATTATTTTGCTACAATATTTGGACTGGCATCAAGTATGAAAAGACCCTCTAAAGACTTCTCTAAATATAGCTTGTCTAACAGCAATGAAACACCCATCTCTGACAAAATGAAACAAAAAAGGGGATATAAATAAAGGATGATTTTGTAGTGAAAAAAAATGTATATACAAGATATTAGGGTATACATACAGCTACTTTCTCTTAGTTCATTGAGAAGAAAGGTTTTTACTAATAGTGTTTAAACAAGATATCATATCAGCATCTTGTCCTCTTAATAACTAATACAAAGACAACAATATTCAATGTATTATTATAACTGTCCCACTAACCTGTTTTGAAACTATTTCATTGCTATTTTATCTTTTTCTCATTAAAATGAATAAAAATTACACTATACAGTTCTCTGTTTTGAAATCACAACACTTCACTTGGAATTTCTGCTTGTTCCTGAGTATACTTCCTGTTTTGGCCACCTTGCACTCTGTTAATAAAGGCAACATCTATTGGAAACCAGCAAACCAATTGTTGAATGTCATATTATGACTAGTTTGGGAGATGGGAGCAGCAAGCTTGCTCAAACATCATTCAGTTTATTGCTGTAGGAATAAGGACCTGATGGCTGAGTTCCACGGTAAACTTCTAATTCAAAAGCATAATGAATCTTCGCATCTACAATAACATAAATGTTTATGCCATATTTTGACCTATTTTTTTTCATAGGTCTTTTACATTCCCATGATCACCATGAGAAATCCCTGCTAAGTATAGCAGAGCCATGAATGATTTCAGTTCAGCTAGTGAGGTGTCATAATGAACACACTTTTGAATATAGCTGTTGGTGCCACAACCATACAGAATATTTTACTTGCATGTCAGCCTTTGTGCATTTCACAGCATCTTGTAGGATCCCATCTGTTAAAATTTCTAGCACTGAATGACAGTGCTGACATTCTGTCCAATACCTTTCACCTCTGCCATGACCCTCACTATGTTTCTGGACCTCATTCTAACATGGGCCGGTTCCAATTGGTGGCACGGACATTCTGCAACATTTCAACTACTCAAATATGTCCTTGCCTTGTTGTTTTCCTCATCATCTAGTTCAAGGAGGTCTGCATCCCCTGCACCTATATCATCAGTGAATTCTTGCTCCATTTCACTGCCGAAGGAGCTTTGGCTCCCACAGTCAGAGTTGGAGTCATCACCATCATCATTCCAAATGAAGTGCTGTGATTTCAAAACAGAGAACTATGGAGTGTAATTTTTGAACTTAAGAAAGGTATAACATTGGCCTCATATATGGCAAAACATCAAACTGGCACTGCTGATGCCAACATTGCACCATGATGGAAATATTGATAGGGGAATCTTGACTAAACAAGCCTGAGATGGGGACTTTCTGCAGTAAGACCAAAGACTGTGGGTGAGCATTATGACTACAGTGACCTAACACATACAAGGCAGACATTGCTTACAAGCTCATCTCTCCAGCCTTGATTTTGTTGTGGGCTGGCAGTTTTGGAGAATGTTCCGTTCCCACCTTGGTGGGACAATCTGCTTGCGTCTGCTTCCTTCCACCTGGAGCCCTCTGGCTGCCCCTCCCTCCCTCTCTCCCTCACCAGCAGCCACCCCTCTCTGGCCCCCCTCTCTGGCCCCTGCATTGCTCCTCTGTCCCTGCTCCTTTTGACCTTTCTGGGCTTTCTCTACCACTAGGTCTCTCACTGAAGCCATAGCCACAGAAGACCTATCTTGTGCTTGGTGCAGTGGACACAGACACAAGGCACAGCCCTATCCTGTCCCCCAAGGAGAGCATAGTCTGGCCCTCAAGTGGAGATGGGAAGGGACTCCCAGCTGAGCTAAAGCCAAAGCTGCAGGAAAAGCAGGGACCCGGTGCACCATGGGAACCATGGCTCACTATTCTACAAAACATGAAAGTTAGGCTTGAGTTTGTCAGGAAATTATATTAGAATAATAATTGTTTCCTCAGGAAAGAATTTGGAGCTTGGAATGTTAGACTCAAAATAACAAAACTTTTTCTATAAAATTTCAAAAATAAAAATGTTTTAATAATTCAAAGTTGCAGGGCCGGCGGTATAGCTCAGCAGACTAAGCGCTTGCTTAGGTAAGCGTAGGGACCAGGGTTCGATCCCTGCTTCCACTTGCCACGCCGGCCCCACCTTCGGGTGCGCTGAGCCCGCGATTGGAGTCCGGGCGTGGTGGCGCGCGCCTGTAATCCCAGCACTAGGGAGGCAGAAAGCAGGAGGATCACTATGAATGTGGGCTGCATAGTGAGACCCTGTGGGAAAAAAAAAAAAAAAAAAAATTCAAAGTTGCCCCTATTCTTGCAGCTCAATAATAATAAATTGAAATTAAGATGCAAAAATTTTTACCCAGGCATGATGATACACACCTCTAATCCCAGAATTTGGAAAACTGAGGCAAGAGGATTGCTGTGAATGTGAGACCAGCCTGGATCAGCCTAAGTCAGAAAAACAAATTTTAAAAAACCTAAACTCTAAAAAAATAATAATACAGAACTGAGCTTCAGTGTTGCTTTGTCTGCCCTATGGTCAAAGTAGGCTCTTCTTTGAGCCTTGGGTCATACTCTAGTTTTGAGAATAGCTAAAATAAAAGTGGGGGCTCAGTCATTGTATTTTCACTATGAGTTACCAATCCCTGGCTGTATTACAAACGATAGAGCTCCGCATAGTGCAGACTGAGACCAGTCAGTGACCCAGTGGGCTCGTGGCCAGCTTGCTTCTGCTCCCATGAGAAGGCCTGGGCTCAGTGCACCAGCACCCCACTTCCCTGTGCTGGGTTAAGCTTCTGCCCACCTGGAACCAAATGAGTGACAGTCAAGCATCTCATCACCAATTGCTGAAAGCCCAGCCCTCTCCTGGCTACCCCCTCCACTGCTTCACTCCCAGCCCACTCTCCCCACCTTCCACAAGCCCAGCGGAGTTTCTTGTCCCACTCCTGGGTGCCTTCAAAGGCACAGAACAAACAGGCCTTGGCCTTTGTTGGATTTTACTGTTAATCATGAAGGAAACTGATAGAAATGGGGTAGGAGTTTGAGAAATAGTGCTTTTATACAAGAATTTTGCAAAAGTCCCAGAATTTCCCTAACGTCAAAGCCATGGGCTCCACTCCCCACTTCCTTTGCCAAGGAGGGACATGAGGTCCATACTGAACCTCTGATCTCCTCATGAGCACCCAAGCCCCAATCCTGGATGTGCATTCAAGGCAGTCCCAAAGCTACATTAGCACATTGACCGTGTTGATGAGCAGCTGATCTCGTGGTGAGACCGGAAGACAGAGGCAGCTCCTGAGCTCATCAGTTTGAGGACTATCCGCTGAGCCCACTCAATGCACTGAGGACTGCCAGTGTTTGCAGACCCACGAGCACGTCACAGCACCCCAGCAGAAGTCACTCCAAGGTCACACAGAACATTTTGCTCCCAATTTTTCCTCATGGTTTCAATTCACATTTTCTATAGATGGAAAGTTTGGGAAAGAAGAGTGCCTCCATTCCCAGTGCCTCTGCCACCCTTCTCTCCACCCCGCAGGGTGGGTAAAGGGTGCCTCACTGGCCTCTGCACCAGTAGCGCAGCTGCATGGCCTGGGTTGGGGCAAGCAGTCCCTGCAGCACCACACCAGCCTCAGTGTGTGGACACCCCTTGGGAAGCCCTGTCTCTTAGGCAACTTGAGCTGTCACACACGATACCATAGACCATGAGGCTAGAATGGCAGATTTTTTTTTCATTTTTTAAAATTTTATTAAAATACAAATGTCAATCAGACAGTTTTAAGACACCTTAACCATACAGATTCGATGAATTAATACATTGCAAACTGTTTTCATAATGTTTTGGTATCATACAAGGTGCATACATGATATTATACTTACAGACATTATTATAGCAGATGTCTCTTATCAGTAAATTAAGAGAGTGTAGCTGTTTACTTATCTTATTTTTTATACCTGAATTATATCAATGACTCAATAATTAATACTTTCTACCTTGCTATTTTCCTAATGGTTATCCACAGTACTAGAAGCCAACATAATATCTTGTCCAACGACTATTAGCTGGGACTGGAGCATGCGCTTGCAACCGTTTGTGGCCCATGTGCATCTGTCACATGTAACCTGAAGGGCTGGTTGCTGCAGTGTTTAATGGCCTTCTCAGGGGCAGCCAAACAACTCAGCAGCTTAAAGCACCGGCAAGCGGGCTCATGGGCCGGGGCTCAATCCCCAGGCCTGCCATGCCAACCCCACTCCTGGGGCGTGGTGAGACGGCAATTGAGACTGGTTGTGGTGGCACATGACTGTAATCCCAGCTCTTGGGAGGCTGTGAACAAGTGGATCCTCATAGGTTGGATTTAGTAGTGAGACCCTAAACACCCTGTAGACTCTTCCCTAAAATACAAAAACAAACAAACAAACAGAATGACCTTCTACATGAAGCAAAATTTCATGGTATGTAATGTTCTTGTGTCATGTCAGGGCTACCAATGTTACAAATTTGGGGGAATTCAGATTCTGCAGTTTTGGATTAGGGTGTCAACCCTGTGAGTCTATATAGTCTGTGATTCTCCTGGGCGAGAAATCCCCGCTGCTGGGGGAGAGGCCAGGAGCATCGAGGGTGCTCTTCTAGCAGAGTGGCCCGGCTGTGCTCCAGCTGGCTGTAAGCTTGGTGGCCAACTCAGGTTACTCGGTTTTGGGGTGACTTCTGGCCTGCCCTGTGCTGAATGAAGCAGTGGGCTGTCTTCCTGTGCTGCAGCAGCCTCCGCTTCCCCATCGGCCACAGAGCACTCCATGGCTGCGATGTACCGGAGGCTGTGGGGTGGCAGCTGGCCCCCAGGGGCAGCCAGCAGCTGCCTGCACAGCACTGAGGGCTTTGTCCATTGAGAACCTGGCCCAGATGCAGAGTTCCCAGGAGGCACCCAGGCAGCTGCCTCTAAGCATGTCCCCTCCCTGACGCTCTGGTCCCTTTCCTCCTGGCCCCTTCCTTCCTTCCCAGAAGAGAAGCAGCAGCTGCTGGCTCAGCAGCCCCATGGCCGGGAGCCTGCTCCACGCCAGCCATTATGATGTGTGCAGAGCCAAGTGAGAAGGCCTATGGAGGCTCCTGGTTTCATCCCAAGCTCTCTCAAGGACACTCGAGTCTTGCATTTGTCCTTTTCTTTGTGCACTCTCTAGTGCCCCCGGATGCAGCCTGCACACATATCCCTGTGTGCAAACTATATCCCTGATAGCTCTGTTGTTGCCATAGTGACCAAGTATGCCAGCCTTTGATCTCCCAACATCTTGGCTCCCGCTACCGCTCCCTTCCATCCCACCACCAGCAATAATAAAAGTAACTGATGTCAACACATGCCATAGAGTACCAGCAACTCAGTCCCCCTGGTAGTGTGTGATCCATCCCTGGTAAGATGTGTAAGCACCCAGGGCTGCATCCTTCCAGTTGGCTATGGTGCGGTTGCTGCCTCTGCCAGGCCCCAGCCAGAGGGTAGAGAAGGGTTGTTCCTCACCAGAGCTGGAGAGATGGTGTACTGAAACTTCCCAGCATGCAGCTGTGGTCACTCCTGGGTCACCAAGGGACAGGGATGGAAGAAGCTACCAGAAAGGCAGGAGCTGGAGCTGGAAAGAGGCCTGGCCACCATGGTTTTCTGGAGAGGATCAAAGGCCTGGCTAGTGGAGGAGGGGAGAGAGGGAGGAGAGGGCAAGCAGTGTTCCAACTTTCCCCCACCCCAGCTCAGCCAGAGCCCCATGGCACCTGAGCGGTGGGGGGACACTTCTCCTAAGGGGACATCCAGGTGGACATAGAAGCTGCCCAGTGCTGCGCCTCGAGTCACACCTGCTCACATTCCTCTGGGTGCTCTCCACGTGCAACCTGGCCGGCTGCTGCTTTCCTCAGAGACATGCCTGTGACCCATTCCTGTCCCCTCTGGAGCCCCACCAGGAATCTCTCCTGAGATTCCCATGTGGAACCACACCATGTGGCTAACAAGTACTGGACAAGACCTGCCATCAAGCCTGGTTGTTCAGAATTTTCAGTCTTTTAAGAAAATTTTCCTTTCTCAACTTACTTGGGCCACCTCTGTAGCAGCCACACTGACATGTTGGCTGTTTTTCCTTGAGCTTACAGATATCCCTGTAAATACCTAATTTAATTTGCTAAGCACAGGGACTGCAATGGTCAATTTTCTGTGTCAACTTGTGTGGGCCTTAGCATGCCAGGCCCCTTGGCCACACACGACTCAGGGTGCATCTGTGAGGGGACACTGGATCAGTAGACTGGAGGAGCAGGCTGCCCCCACTCCGCACAGCCGGCCTTGTGCAACCTGTGTAGCACCAAGAGCCACCCTCATGGAAGAGGAGGAGCCTTCCGCCTGTGGCCTTGGGATACTGGGCTTTTCTGCCTTTTGATTTGGGCTGAAGCATCAGCTGCCCTGGGGCCTGGCTTTGCTGTATCTTGGCCTCTGAGAGCCAGATTGAAGAGCACCATCAATGACACCATCAACATCCTGAATCTCCACTGCCACCAGGAGATCTTGGAATGTGTTGGCCTCTGTGACTGTGAACCAGGTCATTATGTATACTAGTACACTACATACCTGCATGCATTACATATACTACATAATGCACACATAGCTGCATGTGTACACACACATTTGCAAGAGTGTGCAAATGCATATGATAGAGAGATGATAGATAGATAGATAGATAGATAGATAGATAGATAGATAGATAGACAGACAGACAGACAGACAGACAGACAGACAGACAGACAGACAGACAGATGACAGGTAGCTGATAGGTCGATAGATGACAGGTAGGTAGGTAGACAGACACACAGACAGGTGACTGATATGTAGGCAGGCAGACAGATTAGATAACTGCAGACTCCTTCCATGGAGAAGCCTGACTAGTGCCCAGGCATCCCACCCCAGGGTGACAGCACACTGCACAGCACCCTATTTCCTATCTTTGCTCTTCCTCAGCTGTAGCCTGGCTGTGACTGCTGGTTACACCACTAGCCGGCTGCTCCTCCCAGTGCTCTCTGTTGAAATGTGGCTCCCTCTTGTTTATTTATCTGCTGCCTGTTCCTCACAGGGATCAACACTCACGTCAGCCCTTCCGAGTGTGTCCCACAGGCGGCGTGGGAGGGACGGTGCTCAGCCCCGACCCCTGCACCAGGACTCTCCTCCCTCTCTACCTCCCAAACGCGACCCAGCTCCTCTTTGATGTTGCTCCTGGTCCAGCACCATGACCTTTGCAGAAGAGAGGAGAGATGATCGTGGAACCGCTGGCCCCGGCCCTCCTGCCATGACCACCACCCACACATGCAGTCCATATGGAGGGGTTAAGTGACCACCCCGTTTCAGCTGAGGAGAGGGCTGCCCTTGCTCCACCCAATACCAGTCAGTGTCAGTCTGTGAATAAGGGAGCAACTTGTTTTACCTGAGACAAAATCCACAGTCGACACTGCCACTGGAAACCAGCAAAGCTGTACCTCCCAATAATGGGCTTGCTTCTGAGTAGCACTGCCACACTGTTGCTGACCCTGATGGACCCAGCCCTCCTGGGGACCAGCCTTAGAGGAAGCCGGCCAAGCTCAGCCTGTAGGGTGGAGGGGGCAGTGCCTGGGTCCTACCCCTTCCGCCCCTCCTGAGCCCCTCTCCTGGCCCCCTGAGGCAGGCTCAGGGATCCCTGTACCCACCTCTGGGACTGCCCTTCCCCTTCTGCCCACAGTGCTCCTGCAGTGTCCACTGCCCTTGGCTGAAGCTCCTGCTTGGAGGCCAGGTAGGGAATGGCTCTCCCCACCACCTCCCGGGTTTCCCAGGCCCCAGGACACAGCCAGCCTCTGCCCCCTGCCTCCTGACCTCCAGGCAACTTTAACCTATGGCTCTCCATGATCTCCTTCCACCCTGTGTCCCGTCAGAGCAGACCTGCAGGGACTCTTTCCAGCTTTCTCTGCAGCCATCCCTGGGCACTGGGGGAGTGCAGCCCCTCAAGTCTCCCTCAGAATGAACAAGTGCCTCATGCATAGTGGTGGCTGAGGGCCTCCGCCTGCCCCACCCGGGGTCTGGGCTGTGTCCTTGTCACCCACGCCTGCTGCAAGTTGCTGTGTGACACCCCACCTCATACCCTTAGCCTGCAGGAGCCCTGAGGTCCTAGCCAGGCTTTCTAGCTGCTGCCAAGGCTGGGTTAAGTGGAAGAGAAGTCTGCAGTGCCCAGAAAGCAGTACTGGCCAAACCATGGCAAAGGAGAGGAAGGGCGGGTGCACAGGAGGCAAGGGCCCTGGCCCGTGGCAGGAGCTGCACCAGGGCTGAATCAGGGAGGCGGCTCAAAGCCTGCGCCCCTCACCAGCCCATGTTCCACCTGCTCCAGTCCCTGTTTCTTGCTTTGTCTCGGTTTGCTTCTTGCTAGCACCATTTCTTAAAGCCCAGAGCTTACTTTTCTTGAAAACTTGTGTCTTTGTAAAAAGCAAGGGTGTTTTTCCTGCAGGAAAGTGAGCCCAGGGGTGACTGTGCACATCTGTGCATGCGTGTGTATGTGTGTGCGTGCACGTGTGCACATGTGTGTGTACATGTGTAAGCATGTATGTGCATGTGCATGGCCTGTACAGGGTATGCTGGGTGAATTAAGAGAGGCACACCCATGCCTAGGTCCAGACCTGAAGCTGGGCCCTGCGTGCACCAGCTGGCCCTCAAGGTCACCGCATTTGGTCTTGTTATGCTGACTCTCAAGGTCACGTGAGACCATCGTTTACCGTGCAAGTCTAACTTATGTTAAAATTGTGACAAAATAAGTATTTTTATAAAAGCACAATTTGATCTGCAAGTCCCTTAAAACAGAAAAGCACCCATGAGCACACGCTCCACCTCCAGCTGCCAGCTCAGCTCTGAGGCACCAAGCCAGCCTCCCCACTCTGGGACAGGCTGGCCTCTGGCCTCGCATGATCCTTTTCCAGGGTCTGCCATCTTCTGCCTCTGCTCCAGACTGGGGCTGCGGTGGGGCTGGAGCTTCCTGGGTAATCTTTGCTAAAAGTGTCTGCAGGACTTCCAGAGGGATGCAGCGTTCCTCAGACCTGTGCTCCAGTGGACACCACACACTCCACAGCTCCAGGGCTCCAGAGAATTCCCAGCAGGGAGCAGACCAAGCTGGCCTGGTGCCTGTCCTCTCCATCTGCCCCAATGCACACACTTAGGATGGCCCCACCTTGCCCTCCACCTGCCAGGCCCATTCTCAAGGGCTTCAGAGAAGTCAAAAATAACTATTCATCAAAAACTCCTGCCCAGACATGGGAAGCTCTAAGAATGGTCTTCCAACTTCAAAGCCCCCATGCCAAGCACGGCCCTAACGTGGGTGATGCCAGCCTCTGGCAGCTATGTTTAAAGTGTGGCCTGGCCCTTCTGTAGGTCAGAGACTCCTATGGAATCAGGCAATAGCTCTGGGCCCCATGCCATAAAAATAAACAGCACTCAAGGGAAAAGTTGCTGCACTAGCGCACAGAGAGCCCCAGGGAGGAGGTCACCTCAACACCACAGCCACAAGGTCATGTCAGTGGGTCCTTCCCAAAACCCTGAGGTTCCCAAGGGCACTGGCCCTTGTGGCCTCATTTCTGAATACTTTTACTGTCACCCATTTCTCAGGGGATGGTCTCCACCCTCCACCTATCCACCCATCCAGGCCTGTCACTGAATAAGCACTCATGGTTTTGCCTGAATTCTTCTTAAAAACATTTCTTAATCATTTACTTATTTATTTGATACAGGGTCTCACTATACAGTTCAGATTCTAGTGATCCTCCTGTCCCAGCCTCCCCATTGCTGGGATTACAGGCCTGCACTATCACACTTGGTTTCCAGACAGGCACAGTATGCAGTACCAGGGATAAAACCCAGGTCCTTGCACCTGCCAGGCAGGCGCTTAGGCTGCCAAGCTATGTTCCTAGCCCCTGAATTCTTCTTGTACAGTCAGCATCCCCCCGATCAATGGGCATTCACGTTCTACTGGTGCAGCCTGGACCTTACCCCTGTATTTAGCCACCTGTAAACTCTTCCTTTAAGCCATTTCTTCATCACTCATTCATTGATGGGCTCATTTTTACAGTGCTGAGTTCAAAGCAGAGGGCTCTGCCACTGAGACACAGCCCAGCCCTGCATCTGGGCTAAGCCTCCCTGAGCTGGGAGCCTCTCCAGGGCCCAGGCAGCCACAGGACACAGGTGCTCTGCCCCCTCCACTTGGCCTTCCCAGCTGAGCTCATAGCTGGGAAGAAGAAGCAGCACACCATAGCCTGAGAGGCTCTGGGATGATGGGGGGGCAGGGCTTACTTTGAAAGCTTAGAGAGGAGTGTTTAACCTAGATTCGGGAGCAGGGTAGGGAGCTGGAGAAGTATGTACAGCCGAGAATAGAGACTAAGTAGGCGTTACCCACGTATAGAGCAGACACAGAGCAGCTGAGAGAACATATGGTTGCCCCAGGCTTGAGCTTCCTCTGGAGGTGTGGACAGTGGCTTCACGTGTCTCACAGGGCATCCTGATCGGATCTGTATCTCCCCACAGTCCCTTGCTCTTGAGGGGACAGCAGACTGCAGGAGCCCATCTAAAGACAGAAGCCAGAGGAGGCTGTTGGGTGTTCCAGAAGGCATCCTGGATCTGGGGAGCAGCAGCAGGGTTGGAGGAAAGAGGGTGGGCTGGGGAGATGTGCAGGGTGGAAATGAGGGGACCGGGCTGAGGGAGAGGGACGAAGAACAGGTGGCCCTGGCTGGGGCGTGGGCAGCCGGGTGTCGGGTGCACTTCTCAGGGGCATTGGGGGAAGCTTAGCAAGGAAGCAAGGTGCTGAGGTGGATGCATCTGCGGAAACGTGCCACGCATCTAGGAGGCCAAATGGAGGGGGCAGAGCACCTGTGTCCTGTGGCTGCCTGGTCCCTGGAGAGGCTCCCGGCTCAAGGAGACGCAGCCTGGCAGCATAGGCTTGGGAGTCGCTAGTGTGGACATTACCATGAAGGCCTGGAGTCCAATGTGCAGGGCAGAGTCTCAAGGAAGGAAACGTCACAGCACCTGCGAGGTACTCTGGAGAGCACACCTACAGTCCTTGGCCACAGCTGTGCTCAGGGCAGCGGCCAGGCCCTGGACGGAGGCTGCATCCTGTAACATGCTCTCTGGAGGGCGATGTGGCTTCCACGATGCTTTGGCCGAAGACGCTGGTTTCCTTCCTTCACGATTAAGAGACGAGGCCCTTGCTTTCCCTCTCCTCCCTCTTGTCTCTCCTACAGCTCATGCTGAAAGCTTGGGCCTCGAGCTCACAGCGCATGCTCCTACCCCTCACTGGGTGGCCTCCTGAGCACTCCAGTTCCTTCCTTCCTTCATTCTTTCTCGCCGCACCTCCCCCATGAGTGTAGAGGTCCTCTAAAGAGATGCTTAAGCATTTCAATTCCACTTCCCCGCAGCCGGCAGGCAATGCTGTGCACAGCTAACCTCACACATCTGCAGCATTAAGCTGGGTGGATGGGGCTGAATTAAAAGCTGCTGTTAAAATGCAAATCTGCTACCTGGGCTCCACAGGACATTAAGGTCCACATTAAAGCCCTGGCACGAGTAATTTATTGAATTGGCTAATAACCACCAGCAGGCTGTGGAGCAAAGGAGGCACGTGTTAGACCTGGAGCCCTGGCACTGGGAAGTGTGCCCTGTGGGACTATGCCTCACAGCCAGGCAGGACTGGGAAGCCAGCGTGTACTGCGCCTCAGCCCTAGAGCCACTGCTACAGCACCCAGGTGACTCCGAGAGTTAATTAGCCCCTTTGGACCCCTCCTCTGCCCAAGTATCGTACCACTGAGGGGCCAGACGGACCTGAGACTGCTGCAGCCAGGAGTCCCCAGGACCTGGAATATGGAGCCAGGCAGCTCAGCAGTGGCCTCCTCACTCCCCTCCCAGCACCCCACCACTTCACACACTCCTAGCTGGAAAGCAGTTGCTTGGCACCTGGCTTTTTTCTGAAATCTTCCCTTCCAAATGAATGTCTGACCAAATTAGACATGGGCCATCTGAGTGGAGGTCTCCCTAACTCCGTGTGACCTTGGGCCACAGCTGTGTGGGCTCAGTTGCCTCTGCTTCCTTGCTCCAAAATGGAGAGGCACTGTCCCTCACATCCCTAAGGGCAGCAAACCACCCCATGCACAGGAGCCAGGCACCAGCCCGGGCAACCCTGAGCTCCAGCAGGCAGCATATGGACAGGCACAGTTGGATGGGGCAGTTTACAGTGCACAGGTGCAGGAGCAGTTTACTGCTCCTCACCATGTTCCTCTGAGCCACTCAGGAGGGGTTGGCCAGGAGGGTACTCCACACAGCAGCTTCCAGACTGAGATCTGCTTTTCCAGAGTGTTTCTGATCCCAGAGCTTTGTCCCCAAAGTCCACCCTGATGGTAGCAAGTGATTATCTCCATCTGAGTGGACGGGGGGATCTGAGGGCGATGCTCTTAGATCGTGGGAACACATGGCCTGTGTGCCATCCACTGCTTGTCCCAGGGCTCACTGTCAGCCTGAGTCCCATTGCAGCTATTCCTACCTCATCCCTACCTTCTTCTCCCTTCACAGCATGGGCAGGTGTTGAGAGCTCACATCCTCCCTGGGAAGGGAGCAAAGGCAGTGCCCCAGTGCAGGACATGCTGAGCACACCACTCAGTGCTAGGACCCCGAAGCTGCCAGGGCCCAGGGCTGGTGAAGACACAGCCCTCATGAGCAACATAGGGCGGGCCCCTCCTAGGGCCAGTGCATGAGGGCGCACGTCCGGCCAGCACTTCTGCACTTCCACCATCAGGTTCGAGCACTTCGGACTGCACACAATAATGCATTCAGGAGCACAGATGGAGACCACATCAGAGTGTGACTGCTCCCATGGCTACAAAGCAGCTGCCTGTCCCCTTAGGCCTTCTGTGCCCCATGGCCAGCCCAGGCTGCAGAAGGGGGCAGGAGACCCACATGATGCAGCTGGTGTAACCAGCATAGGAAGGAAGCCCGAGAAGGGGGATCCTGGGAAAGGGGTGCCTCGCCCACCCTCAGAAACGACCCTGCCCCTCATCTACCGGAAACTGCCTCAGACAGGAAGTGGGAAATAGCCCCAAGAGACAAGCAAAGAGTCTGATGTAAGGGTTTACAAACTACAAAAGACTAAAACCCCCAGTCTACTGCACTTTGCACCAGAGTGTTAGCCCACAGTGGAGGAACAAGAGGAAAAGGCGTAGAGGAAGAGCCCAGTGATGAGCTGGGGCCCCTGTGAATGCAGACACTGGGAAGTCTGAGAACATACAGGGCACAGCGGGACCAGGGCCAGAGTCAGGCGGGGCTCCAGAGTGGAGAACGCACGGCGCCATCCAGGAAAGAGCCCGAGAGGCCCAGCACCATGACCAGTTGGCCAGTGGAGTGGGAGCTGGTGTGGATGCACACTCTCTGGAAACCATCCCCCAGGCGTGGGCAGAGTCCCCAGGAGCCCGACTATCACTTCCCACTCTTCCTCTGGAGTCTGTGCTTCTCATCCTGGCTCCTACCCAGCCCCGCTGAATGCCAAGGGTCCTGGCCATGTTGAACACTGCCTGTGACTGTGCCTCTGCTGCCTTCCTCCTGCATCTGCAACAGAGGCCCTGGGTTCCCCTGTGCACACACTCAGGCACCCACACTGCTTTCATGGCAGAGCTTTGCTTCCTAAAGTCCCACAAAGGCTCCTTCATCCTCTAAAATACTACAATGCAGCCTAACTCCTCACTGTGGCAGATTGTCCTGTGTTCATCATGAGGCTGCGCACAGCCACATCTACGCTTTTAAAGGAATTTCTGCTTATTATCGAGCAGCATTTCACACAGGCTTTGCTCACTACACGTTTGACCTAAGCTGAGTATAGTGGTGCACACCTGTAATCCCAGACTCAGAAGGCTGAGGCGGGATTGGCACAAGTCCAAGGCAAGCTTGGGCTACACAGTGACCTCAAAGTTTGCCTGAGTATATAACAAACCGCTATATATTTGACCAAAAGACAGGCATGATCTGTCAGACACCAATCTCTGCAGTCCACAGCTGATTGTAGAGCATCCCTGGGTCTACAGGTCCTAAGCAGCACCCCACAGCTGCGGAGAGACATCTGAGCACGGGTTCAGAACATGAGGTCATACAGCAACTTAGAGGTTTTCTTAAATAGGGAAACTGAGATGCAGGCAGTGAGGAAGCCAGCCAGTTCGCACCTGGGTGCTCTCAGACATGGTCCTAGTGGAATGCAGTGGCGGGTTCTTCCTCTTTTCTCCACGTGGCTCAGCTCACATGATGGAAGCCAACCCTCTCTTCCCTTCCCCTGTTTGACTCCCCTGTGCTCCACTGTTTTGTGTGTGTGTGTGTCTTTTATTTATTTATTTATTTATTTATTTATTTATTTATTTATTTATTTATTTTTTTGAGACAAGGTCTCACTATGCAGTTCAGGCTGGCTTTAAGCTCACTTTGTAGCTCAGGTTGGTCTCAAACTTACAACTATCCTCCTGCCTCAGCCTCCCAAGTGCTGGGATTACAGGCCTGCGCCACCACGCCTGGCGGCTCCACTACTTCTACCTTAGCAGCAGGGCCCAGGACAGAGCAAGGCTCAGACATGCAGGCCGGATGGGCAGTGGGCAGGGGGTGGAAAGGTTCCTACATGGACAGTTGGCTTCGCCTGCCACAGGGAGCCAGGGGGACACAGACAGCAGCAGCTCCAGGCATATAGCAGGCACAATAGTGCAGCCCCAAGCTCCAGTGGACAAGAAGAAGCCCTGATTTTACGCACAGGCCTAGGAGTCAGGCCCATCTGACCTCAGCAGGCTCACACCATGTCCTGGTCACCTGTGGTGCCCCTGGGGGTCACAGGACACGGAGCTCGTACAGGCCCCATGGGAGCTATCAAGCATGTGGCACACACATTCTAACATCAGCCAGCAGCTCCCAGGGGTGCAGCACACAAGACTCCCAGAAGGGAAGGAGCACGAGGCCATGTCAACACCACCTCTTATGGGAGGCGATGCAGGTAGCACAGCCCCCATGCAGGGGCAGCCGGAAGCAGGAGGGTCTGGAAGAACAGCTCTGGCAAGGTTACAGGAGGCATTCAGGCCTCACCCACAGATTGAGTCCCTTAGAAGGCAGGTTCCAGCTCAATGTGGGCAGTAACCCAAGCTTCTAGGGGGTGTACTTTATATACAAGCTCAGCTAACCGAGCACTAGTCATGCAAGGCCCACAGTGTTGCCCACCGCAGAAGCACAGCAAGCTGCTGTGAGGCTCTGCAAATGGAGCCTGGACCAGAGGATGCCTGCCAGGCCTCACACAGGGGGTGGAGCCAGGGCTGATGGAGCAGGGAGAGCTTTGCTCTGGTCACACCCAGGGACACAAACAGGCGAAGCCCTGTGCACTCAGGAGGCTGTGTTTCTCTGACCTTTACTCTAGAAACAAACAAAAGGGGCTTGAGGTGAAATGCCAAGAAACACAGAGAGTGTAGAGCTGAGATTCACACTCAGACCCTCTGAATTCACAGCTCATGCCTACAAAACACCCCTCCTTTGTTCCCTGCAGCAAACACCCGAGAGAAAGAAGTCTGGCCTCCTTTTCATATAGCTCTAAACATGAAGAAACTTGCTAACTGTCCCCAGGTCTGTCCAGTTCTAAAGCCCATCTGCTCCTAACCCCCTGGTCTCCAATGAGAGTCTCCACCCAGGAAGCACCGCAGAGACTGTACCAGCAATGCTGGGAGACTGTGAAGCTCACTCACCACTTCCTGTCCCTTCTCATGACTTCCAGGTCCTGGGAACAAGATGGGCTGAGGAGAAGAGTCCCGAGCTGTGCAGACGCAGATGAAGCAAGGAGCTCCTGGGTGGAAACATCACCCAACTCTCAGAGAGTCCATGCAGCACCTTTGCTTTCTTATCACCAGTTCCAGGCCAGGCTCTGGAGAGCTGCAGAATGCACTGACTACTGTCTATGCAAAGGCCCCAGCAGGTGCCCTCCTTTCAGATGTGATCTCCCTCTTCTGCTGCCCTCCCTCTGGGACCATGGAGAAGAGCCCAAAGGAAAGCTGTTGTCTCAGACGCCTCTGCTGAGTACGGGACATTCAGGAGGCCCTGAGAGACACAGGAGGGGCCGCAAAGGCCAAGGTGTCTGGAGTCCACCCCACCCCTAAACACTCACTTAACCCAACCCCCTCCACACCTGGCTCAGTGGCCTGGGCTCCTCCAGAGGTGGACATCTGCTCCCTCATGAACCAGATGTTTGTTTACCTCTCTGCCATCACAGCAAACTTGCCCCAGGCTCTGTCCCTACACTATGGGATGAGGATGTCACCAAGGTGGGCTGCAAGGACCCAAGTGGTGCCTTAGGATCACATAGGAAAATGCTGGATAAGATCAGAGTCAAAGGGCACCGAGGTCCAGTGAGAGGAAAGGTTTGAGATCTGCAGAACCAGGAAGCAGTGCCTATTCCAAAAGTGCTAAAAAGCAGACCCTAAAGGTTCACACCAGAAAATGTGAGATTATAGATAAAACTAACCTGATGCAATCATTTCACAATATACACATGCACAGATCTCACATTGCCTCCCACAAATACATGAATTACTACTGACCAATTAGAATGCAAATAAATGTAGAAGCACTATGTGATGGATACTGAGGGTGCTAACAGCCATCAGCCAGTTCCGTCCTGCTCCCTGGCCTCGACACCACAGGCAAGCCCTCACTTGGCACCCACTGCAGCTTCTCCATGCCCCCTGGCATCTCCAGCACCTCGTGAACAGAGGAGCAGAATTCCCGCTGCACCTCCATGGCTTTCAGGTTGCAGAGACACCCAGCCACCCCTTGGGGAGCCTCCCGCACCCAGCTCCTCAGGGCTCCTTCCTGCCGCTGCCTCCACAGTGACATCTGCACCTCATGCAGACAGAGAAAGGGGACCCCAGGGTTGCCCTGTGCAGAGACAAGAAGGCTGGGCGACCTGCATTCCTAATGACAATGAGTATCGTACTCAAACTATTTTTTGTATGTATGTATGTATGTATGTATGTATGTATGTATGTATTTATTTATTTATTTATTTTGAGATAGGGTCTGGCTATGCAATTCAGGCTGGCCTTGAGTTCACTTGGTACCCCAGGCTGGTCTCAAACTCACAGCCAACCTCCTGCCTCAGCCTCCCCAGTGCTGGAATTGCAGGCATGTGACACCACACCTGTTCTAGTAAATTTATAAAATGTAACTATTGGCCACACCTTGCGGTCTCCACTGGGATGCCCTGAGGAGCTGAGGAGCTAAAGGCTCTCGGCCCTGCGAGGCTGTCAGTCCTGGAAGCCCAGGAACCACAATCGCCCCATCTGCACCCCAGCTCGGCTGCAGGACCGACGCAGGACAGTCCTCTGGCGCAGCTTGCTGAGAGCGAGACGAGAACTTCCCGCTCAGAGACAGGCAGCCGCCGAGCCCTGAGCTCGCATTGGCAGCCCCGTGGAGGTCACATCTGGGAGCACAGTGGCCTGAAACATGGAAGCCAAAGTCCTACGTGCCTCAATAGTGAGGCTCACTCAGGAAATGGGAACACCTGGCGCCTCCCTCTACAGAGAGGATGCCAAGGTGCGCAAGGTGGGCAGAGCTGCCAGGGAAGGGCTGATGGCCTTGTTCAGCCAGGCACCCAGGGCCCAGCAAGGTCACTTCAATATCAGAGCGAGAGAGATGTCCTGTTACCATCCCCACCCAGAAGAGCTCCGCCTTCAGTGATGCACAGGCTCCCCCCAGCATGCAGCTGTCAAGCTTTCTGGCCCACGTGGTAAATTAAGTGCATGGGACAGTGAGAAGGAGAGAGTGCAGAGTCGGCAAGGGACCTCTGTGCGTCCAGTCTCTCATCTATGACCCAAGGAGCCAAATCTACTGACCTGCTCTGATGGATGAGAACTAAAGGAATCACTGCAGCTATCACCCTTAGAGCCTCACTCACTTTCTGAAGTGGCCGGTCTGATCAGTGGTCCTGCTTACTCACAGACTCGGCAGGGTCTCCATCCCATTGCACTCTTATTCCATGCACCCTCCTGTGTGTACTGGAAAGAAAACAGCCCCAAGAAGCCATGATGTGCCGGCCCTGACTGCTCCACAGTGTAATTAGACTGTGAGCAAGTAAATGTAGCCCACTCGCTGAAGGGCTCCAAAGTGCCTAAGAAGGATAAATGTCCTCAAGAGAACAAACACCAGTATGTAAATAAATAAAAGCATCATCGCTGCCTTGGCACCACCATGCACCAGCAAATGGGTGAGGGGGTGGCAACTGGAAAGGTATTTTTTTGCCATCTTTAGATTTTCACAGTGACATCTGTGTGATGCTTAGGGCTGCTCCCAGGCCCCCAGCCAGGCCTCCTCTGGTTACCAGAGCTGAGGATCCTCTCGAACACATCAAGGTTGCTTGAAAACTCACCCTGTCATTTAGCAAGCACCTAGCCAATGAGTCAGTCCAGCCACTGGGGAACTCGGTGTTGGATACATGAGGGCTCCTGCTGAACCAGGGAGGTCTTCAGCCCTGGGAGGCAAGCCAGGGGGAGGGGGAGCCTGTCCAAGCCTCTCCCCATGCTGAGTGCTCTCTGTTCATGGCAAAGAACACTGAGGCTGCAAAGGGCCTAGTACAGAGCTAGGGAACAAGTAGGACCTGGGGTCACGCCCACTGTCCTGGATCCTGAGGGCACACCCACTGTCCTGGATCCTGAGGGCAGCTCCTAGTTGCATTCTCACCTTGCTGGACTGTGGAGGCTGGGAGGGTGCAGCAGAACCACGCCGACTTCCCAGGAGCATGGGCTACTGGCATGGAACAAGAACCATTTGGGCTGTATCAGCAGGCTGGAACACCCAGGCTGGTTGGGGGACTAGACAGGGCTGTCACTGACTGGGTGAGTTACAGGTACATGTCCAGAGGTTGTCATGGAGGGCCAACTTCCTCTGGGCTGCAGGCCATGCGGGGCTGGCAGAGGAGCAGGCTCCTCTCTCCCTTTGGGCACTAGCTCTCATTACCTCCTCTTTCATCTCCCCCTATGCTTTGCCCACACTGAGATTCCTCCTGGAACCCCTGCCCATCCCAGTCCCACTTGTCCCCAATTCAGCCCAAGGTCTCTCTGATCCATCCGTCTGTCCATGCCATGGTTAGGAGCTAGTGCATCACGGCACCTGTGGGCCTGCGTGTTTTGCCCCAACACAGCTCGGTTCTAGTTGGAGGAGAGAGGAAATAATGAGCACCACTGAGTGTCTACAGGAGTGCTATTATGAACAAGTAGTGTATGAGGACAGAGTGAGATGGGAGCCACAGACCGCAGTGCCCAGGAGGTCGGGTTCTCTTCAAGGACAGCATATGTATAGCCATTGGTCACTGGTCCCTCCAGTGTCCAGGTTGCAGAGGGCATGGCTGCAGACGAAGGTGAGACCTGATGGCTGCAGGGCCAGGGCAGACTGCACTTGCCTCTCTCTTCACCCATCTCCCCAAGCAGTTCCCTCTGCTTCAGCCCTGCCCTGGGTGCTGCAGATGCCAAGTCCTGCTCAGATTGTGGCCCAAGGGGCCAGGGCCTTGACTTCAGAACTATTTCACAGAGCCCAGCGTGGAGTGGCCTTGGAGCTGGGACCTGAACCACATAGCAGGACCTCAGCTATGGGCTGGGAGCAACAGGAGCAGGTGGGCCATCTTGGCACCTGGTGGTATAGCCCGCAGAGGACAGCCCTGCACACCCTAATCCTGGCTCTCACAGTTGTCAGCTACTCAGCATGGCAATGCATTGACCTCCCACTGTGTGATGCCCAGAGCCGTGGGACATCTAAGCATGGTCATCAGCAAGGTCCTTGCACAGGCCCAGGCACCCAACCCCTATAATAAGTGAGAGAAGTAGGGAGGCTCCTGCTGAGCACAGCTACACATCAAGCAGGAAACCAAGGCAGGGTCCTCTCATGGCATCCAGCAGCCACCAAGGGAGGCCTGTGACTCAAGGTTGCTGCACCCACAAGCCAGTTAGCTCCAGGTACCTCTCATCCAAGACCATTGCCTGCTCAGGGGCAGAGACCTGGTCCCTGTGACAAAAGCTGAGGACTGCTACCTGGCAGACATGCTCAGGCAGGTACCATCACAGCCTGGGGATACAGAGCAGCTCAGAAGTCTGGGGCTCTGCTCTACCATCACTGCATCTCACATGTGCTGTCCTCTCCCTCAAGTCTCTACACCTTGCTCAGAGACCCAGAGTGACAATCTGGGAGGGACTAGGCCCCAGTTCCCAACCATATGGCTCTCAGTGGAGCCAAGGCTGAGCCTGAAAACAATTTGTAATTGCAAATGCATAAGAACCGGGCCCATCTTAGCCTCCCCCAGTGATCATTCGCAGGCATTTAAACTGCAACCCTCTTCAGTTCTTCTCAGGGAGGGAGGCCACCAAGTAGCCCCAGGGTCAATGAGCCAGAAGGTGGCCTCAGCCAGCCAGCAGGAGGCACCTGGCACAGCTACACAGAGCAGGAAGCAATAGTTCTGTTCTTTTTTTTTCAGAACCGGGGATTGAACTCAGGTTCTTGCACTTGCCAGGAAAATGCTTATTCTACTGAGCCATCCTCTCCTCCTCTAAGTTTTTTTTGTTTGTTTGTTTGTTTGTTTGGTTTTTTGCAGAGCCGGAGATTGAACTCAGGCTGTTGTATTTCCCAAGGAAGCACTTATTCTACTGAGCCATCTCCCAGGCCCAGGAAGCAGTAGTTCTGGGTCTCAGCCCAGGAGCCTAGGGAAGACAGAAGGTCTCTAGTCAACCCAGGAGCTTCAGGAAAGCAGAAGGTCTCTAGTCAACCCAGGAGCCTCGGGAAAGCAGAAGGTCTCTAGGACTGGGTCTACTGTAACAACTTTGTCTCACAGAAGAAATAGAGACACACATGCAGAGAGAGAGAGAGAGAGAGAGAAACAGACAGAGACAGGGAGAGATAAAAACAGAGAGACAGAGACAGAGATAGAGACAGACAGAGACAGACATACAGAGAGAGAGAGAGGAAATGGGGGAGAAAGAAAGATAGATACAGAGAGAGGAAGGGTCAGAGAGATACAAAGAGAGTGAAAGAGAGAGACAGAGACAGAGAGATAGAAAGACAAGGACAGAGACAGACAAAAACAGGGGAGAGTGTTTTTACTGTCTTTTACTGAATTTGGGATTTTTAAGGCCTCATGTGTGTCTGATTACCACTCCTTTACAGACTTTCTTTTATATTCTTTCTCCTTCAGTTACTTGTATTGAACTAGACACTCCTGAACATGGCCCTAAGGATGGTTCCCCCACATTTCTCAATGGCCAGAAGGAAAGGTGGGGTGTCCCCATCCATGGTGCCCTTCTGGAAGAACTCACTTTATGTCCAGTCCACAGACACCTAGCTTCCTACCAGAGCAGTGACAGTGAACCTTTTAGAACTTTCCCTGATACAGATAGCCTGCTGAGGCACAGCACTGTAGGTTCATCCCTTGCTAGGGCATCTCATTATGGAGAGGAAAACCAACATCAAAGCCAAGACAGGTGGGTAGACTGGGAGACAGTGTTGCGCCAAGTCATGGATGACTGAGGCAGCTGTGGGGAGGCAGGGTAGAACGAGGTCCAAGCAGAGGCCGTGCAAGTGCAGAGTTAGAGCAGGAGCCCATTGATTTGATGCCACCCTGCAACCCAGGATGAGCCACCTTGCATTGTTGTTCTTCTAGTGTCTTTATAAATAGTGATCTGTTACAATGTGGTGTTTACGTGGTTGCTGACTATGTTCTGCTGTACAATTCAGTTTGAGAACAGAGCACTAGGATTCTTGTAAAACAAATCAAGGGGTGAAGTGACAGTTGTTCCTTGCTGTCACAGGATCACTGGAGCATGGATCGGTGAGCAGGTCACATGATCACAGTGTGCTGCAGAGACCACTATGCCCCATGGCATGGAGCACAAGGGGCAGGGGCAGCAGGGCACTAAATGCAGGACCAGGGAGTGGGTGCTGTGGGCAGCGTGGACAGCCACTGCAGTGGTCAGGGGAAGAAGGCAGAGTGAGCTCTGCTGCTACAGCCATGCAGAGGAGGAGAGCACATGGATCCAGGGTGGATTCTGGAGGTGGAGCTTCAAGGATCTCCTACACCGTTTTCAGCATCCTATTTGACATCTCCAATTGAATGTCCTAGACAAATCTAGAAGAAAATTCTTTATTCCTCATCTGCTGAAAGAATTAACTCCTCTCTTTGTCTTCATCTGAAGCTTCAGAGAGGGATTCTGATTCACTTAGATCACATCCCGACCCTTGGACCCAGAGATTGGGGAACTAGGACTGGATAGGCCTGGGTCATGTGGGTGAAAGCAGACAGACTGACTAACTCCTGGAAGACTGCGATTGGCTAGCTCCTAAAAGACTGCAATTGGCTAGCTCCCAAAAGACTGTGATTGCTAGCTCCTGGACCCATATGGAATTGGAAGAGGCAGCTTCACCCTAGGAAGGATGTGGAGAAGAGATATTGGAAGAACAAGGGAACTAACTCAGCAACAACAGATGCTGACTACTAAGGGCTCATCATTGCTACCAGAATGAAGCATAAGCTGTTAGTGCAACACACAAGAACCTGACCACCTAGCTGTCTGCAGGCCCTGCCTCTTCTCTTACGGCTCTAACCGTGCAGAGTGAGCTGCCATTCTTGGATGGTGCCTGCTCCCAGTTCCCTGGAGTCACCTCCAGCTGCTCCTGGGCCCAGACAGGACTGTGCTGAGGTTCAGGAGGGTGCGTCTCCTGATCCTGCACATCCATGGGCTCAGCGCTCACATCCTCTGCAGCGTTGGTGGTGTCTGCTAACCCCACGCCCACAGAGCTGCAGACTCCTCCCTCCATTCCATTCCCACCCACATTTCAGATGCCTGATCATTGTTTGCTGCTTTGGGGACCAGAAGGAGAGAACAAAGCATAGGTGGAGGCAGAGAGAGACAGAGGAAGACAGGAGAGGCATGGAGAGGGAAAGACTCCTTGAGTACTCTGACCTCAGGCCACAAGTGAGAGCCTGCTTGGTCTAAGGACACATCCGGGCCCTGGGGAAGAGCAGCAGCTCACCCATGCTGCTCTGCATGGGAAGGTGAGTTGGGATATTTACAGTTATGGTCAGAGGTAGCTGGGTGCAGATGCTGAGCACACACTGAAGCCGATGCATGGACAGAATGGTGCACAGAGGGAAAAGGAGCCCTTTCCTCCACTGTAGGAGGGAGTCACACTGGACAGTCCTTCCAGAGAGCAGTTGGCCCCATCTGATAAAGCTGAAGCATAAGCCCTGGGACCCAGGGACTCCACTCCTTGGGGAAGAGCTCTCACCCACTGGGGGACCAGCCAGGCTGCCAACTACAATGTATTCATAAGCATGAAAACTCAGAATCTTACCAAAAGTCCCTTGCCAGCAAATGGGATAAATCTTAACACGCTCACTTATTGGAATAGAAAGCCAAAGGCAAAGGCGGTGATGCGGCACCACCTACATCAGGATGGATGAGTCCCAGAAGCACGTGGAAGAAGACAAGCCTAGAAAGGTGTGCAGGGCATGATGTAGACAAAACCCAAAGCACAGTGACAGTCTGCTGACGACTCTTACCCAGCAGATGTCTAAACTGTGTATGCAGATGCCGAAACTGTGCTCGACAGAGTGGCCACCCCATTGCGGAAGGTGTGAGTGAGCAGTCACCGTGGGGCGAGTGTGGGAAGACTTAGCCACATCTGTGACACTGTTTCTATTTGGAAAGTCGGAAACAAATGTGAAAGCCTCTGACAACTCTGAATAGGGAGCACAGAGGGACTTTAAATACTGTCCAACAAAGTGCCAGTGGGCATATGTGGCCAATTAATTTTAAATTGATATTAATCAAGATATAATACAATTAGAAGTTCAGTTCCTCAGTCCCACTAGCCAGATTTCACACTCCAGAAGACAGGTGGGGTTGCCCATAAGGGACAGAGCAGGGTACAGAATATTTCTAGCCTCACAGGATTCCATGAGCACTCTGACCCAGCTGATATGTGCACTCCTGTCAGCTACCATGGTGACACTGAAAGTTCTATAGAAACTAGCTATGAAGTCTACACTGTCCTATGTTGGATCTCTTGGTCAGCAAAGGTGGTCTCTGTTGGGAGAGTCACTGACCCCACAGCAGCTACCATGAAGGGCAGAAGGCCATGTCCTTGGTGGACACACAGCAAGGAGCTTCAGGGTGTGTGAGGAGGGAGGTGGCACAGGGATTTCTCCTAGCCCAATGTGGAGCCTTGTGGAAGAATCAAAGTAGACCCTTGTCTCATCCACATGCAGTGAGCTCAGCTTCACGGAAATGTAGGAGGAAGTTTCTCATCATTGGTCCGGGCAGTGGTCCTGTGGACATGGCCCCCTCACTAGCAAGAGAGACAAGGCTAGGTGAACAAGGTTATGTGAAATGACAAAGCTTCCTCTTTGCCCAGAAAACACAATTACAGAATGGAAACAAGGAACTGCAAATAATGCAGAGGATAAAGAGCTGGTCCAAAATACATGGAGCTCCTTCAACTCCACCAGAAGGACACTGGAAACTCAGCTTTAAAATGGGAAGAGGAGTGAAACACATCACAAGAAGACCTTCCAATGGCCACAGCTCTGAGACGTGGTCACTGCGAAATGCTAATTCTACTGTAGTGCCAAGTAGCTCACACCCATCAGCACAGTTGCCAGCAAGGGAAAGGGTACACATGCTGGTGAGGATGTGGGGAAGGGGAGCTTTAGACACCCTTGGCAGTGAGCCATGTGGGGAAACCTGTTTAGTGTTCCCCAGAAGTTTGAAAATGCAACTACAGCATGATCTATTAGTTCCTGCCCTGGATGTACATACACCAAGAAAGAGAAGCCAGCCTACTGAAGAGACCATCCGCAACTGGGACTGTCCCAACAGGCAAATGGAAGGAGAGCGGTGGTGTTCGGACACGCTAATTCCAATGGCCTGAGGAGGAGGAAAGACTGTTATCTGTGGCAGGGTGGGTGAGCCTAGAGGATACAACCCCACCCAGAGTCCAAGCTAAAAAGCCCAAGTTTCCACCAGCAGAGCACAGGGTGGTGGTGACCGGGGCTGGGAGTGGGAGGACTGGGAAAGGTGGGAAAAGGGAACAAACTGGCAGTTGTATAGACAAACCATTCATGAGGTTTTCTGTGTGACATGGCAAGGAGAGTTAATGCAATAGCTGTATCGTCTACTTGGAAATTTCTGAGGGTCGGCAATGCACATGCACTTGTGAACAGAAACCTTGAAGAAAAAGAACCACATCTTTGCTTGGTTAGACCCAGTAAAATCTCCACCTTATAGTGCAGAAACTCACCCTCTGACTGAGAAGCTAGCTTCCCAGAACCAAGTAGGAATGCGCCCAGTAGTGGCCATTTACCAAGTGCCTACTAGGTACAAGACACAGGGGCAGATCGCTATCCTGTCTTGGCCCTAACACGTCTAACACCTGGCAGGATCAAATGGGCTTGGTCTCCCAGGCTTCAGGGACCATGCTGCTCTCCCAGTGTCATGTCACTCCTTCGGTCTGAGCAGGACCAAGCCCTACATAAATGAACAGAAGGGATTCTGTGTGTGCAGAAAGGAAGGGCTCAGCCAGTGCTCGCCGCGCTCACCTCCATGCTGAGCCCTCCTCTGTGTGCTGTGTGCACTGTCTCACTGATTCCCCAGATGATGGGTGCTGCCTTTTTCTGGTTTTGCAGATAGGGTACCAAGGGTGTGCCCAAGACACCTAAAAGCCAAGGGCCCAGGTCCTCTGGAGCCTACCCTAAAGCCTACATGGTAGAGACTCCTAAAGAAGGGCTTTAACCTGGGGGCTTCAGGGCTCTGCCCCAGAATTCTGGCTCTTCAGATTGGTCAGAGCCAGGATCTGAAGTTGGCCTGGGGGCCGCATGGGGTCTGATGATGGGGATCTTGGATACATGTGTGGAGAGGGCATGTCCTTGTCTACACACAGGCATGGTGAACCCTGGAGCCAAGCAGGGGTCATGGCCACCCGGACTTGGTGAGGGACCCAGTGTGTCCTGGGTCCATACCTCCGGGGTGAGCTCTGAGCGCTTTGTCCAGAGGGCTCCAGGAGGGAGGGGCTCACTCGCGGCGTGGTCACTGTTTCCTGTCCTTCACACCACTTGCCAGTTCTTCTGCCACCAGCTGTGCCCTTGTGCAGCACTGGCAGGATGGTCTGGGCTCTTCTCCTCCAGCCGTCAGGGCTGCTCAGTGCGCCCTAAGTGATGCTTCATTGCCAGCAACGGGTGAGCACTGTGAGGAACTTCCCTTTGCAATTATTGTTTTTTATTTATTATTTAGCTGAAGCAGGCATTGCTTTATTTCTCTAAACTCTAAATACTGTGTTTCTCCTTAGAGAACCTTTGTTGGCCCAGCTTCCCAAAAAACAAGAGTCCTGTGCTCAAGGGTTGGTTATGGGTGATTCATCAACAAACTGGAAAGGATTAACTCTCTCTCATACACCTTTCTGGATCTGAAAAAGGGCTTTTTCTTGGCTGCAGAACTGTTCTCAACTGAATTCTCTAAGACAAGGCTTTTGTCAGACCCCAGGTCCTCAAATTCTCATGGCCAAGCACAGTGGCAACTGCATGCAAAATGGGCAGGGAAGGAGTTAAGAATTCACAAAGCAAGGAGGCACCCAGAAACTTCTCAAAGAAGGGCTCCAAGGACACAAGGATTGCAAAGGGGAGGATGCCAGCACCGAGATGCAGCAGAGCCAGGCGTACACAGCACCCCAGAGATGCTCACCAGGACCCAGCAGGAACATCACCACTCTGGGCCCAGGGACACAGAGCTGTCACTCGCGCTGCCTCCGGCAGGTTTCTAAACACTTGTATCGAGGGAATTGTGGTGGGTTGTTGCATTAGGAACAAGATACAGGCTAAGGCAAAGGCCCTGGTTGTGAGGAGGGTGCCTGCTGTGTAACAGGTCCCCTTCAGGGGGAGGCAGAACCACACTTGGGGTGTCCTGGGAGCCACAAAGGGGCCAATAACCCAGGTTCAGTGAGCTGCAGAGCCTTTCCGGAGGAGACCCTGAGCAGAGGACCAGGAAGATGAAGTGCGGGAGGCCAAGGTTCAGGGTCTAGCACCCAGAGAAGCTCCCCAAGGTGAGGACCTGGAAGACACCTGTCAGGAAGGGCAGGGGAGGATGCTTCCTGCCCTGTCCACACCTCTTCCTCTCCCTGCCAAGGCCTCAACTCATCCACTGGAGGCTGGAGCACTAGGACTTTGTCCCCATCCCTCCACTGATGGGATCTGGGTATAGTTAAGGTGACCTGGGGTATGGAAGGGGCCTGCATGATGGACTGATGAGGGACATCAGGCCTCACAAGCTTATTCTGTCTCAGTGTGTGACACTCCAGGCCTCAGAGTGAAGAGTGATTCTCTGTTCTATGTTACTGTCTCTGGTATCCTGTCATAGAGCAAAACAACAGACTCAGGTATTCCCCAAGCAAAGCAGAGCAGAGAAGAATCTGATTGGTCATTAAAAAGAAGCAGCAGCCCACCAAGTGCTCAGGTTCCCTCTGCGGGGAGCAAGGTAAGAACAGCTGGTGCCAGGCTGAGCCCTTCCCAGCATCTCCACCAGCAGAGCATGCCCATTGTCCCTGGGCAAGTGTTGCCCCAGGGCTGCACAGATGTCCACCTGCTCTCGGCTCTGCCAGCCTCACCCAAAAACGGGGCTAATGGGCTGCCTCCATGTGATATGATGCAGTTGCAGCAACTGGGCAGGGTGTGGCCATGCACCTGGAACCTGGAGCTCTGCACAGCATGTGGCCCAGAGCAGCTGAGCAGCCTCCCCAACCTGCCAAGGGCTTCAGGGTTGGTCCTGCTCCAGGTCCAGGGGAACTGGTGATGTCAAGAGAGCATCTCTGCATACAGGCAGATGCCGGAAAAGTGAAGGGTGCAGGACTGGGCCAGCGGGCAGAGAGCCACCACTTCAGGTGAGCGCGGCCAGCTGCACCAAACCAACTGCATCCAACACACAAGCTGTGGTGAGCAGGGAAGCCACTGTGGAGACTGCAAAGCATCTTCAGGTGGACCAGGGTTCTCTGACAGCACTGTAATCAAAAGCACCTTTAAAAGTTCCCTTCCCTGGTGAGATAGCTCAGCAGTCTAAAGCACCTGCTTAGGCAAGCTTAGGCAGGAGCAGGGGACTGCGGTTCACCCCCTGGCACCCCATGCCATGCCAGCCCCGCCCACAGGGTGGGCTGAGTGGGCCAAAAAAAGGGGGTGGCAACCAGATAGCTCAGCAGACTAAAGTGCCTGCTTCGGCAGAGCACAGCAGTCAGGGTTCAATTCCCAGCATGCCATGCTGGCTCCACCCCCAGGGTGTGCTGAAAAGTTGATTAAGACTGGGCATGGCAGCACAAGCCTATAATCCCAGCACTTGGGAGGCTGAAAATAGGAGCATCACTATAAATCCCATCTATGTAGGGAGACCCTGTACACCCTGTAGACCCTGCCCTAAATTCAGAAAAAAAATATTCCTTTCCCTTCCCAAAAGAACCCTGTGATCATTAAACTAGCACTGCAGGGATAGAGCAGAGAATGGCCCAAATGTAAGCTGCCAGGGAAAAGCCAGCTGGAGTCATAAAGGCCAAAGGAGAGAGACATGAAAAGGGATGTTTCTGGGATGCCAAGTGACAATGAGGATCGCGGGCCTCTGCCTGTGGCCACCTGGGCAACATTGGAGAGACAAAATGGGGGACTGCTCAGTGGGGGATCAGTGCTCAGTGCACAGGAGGCCGGGTTGAACCCAGGAGAGAAGGGGGGCAGATTGCAGAGTGTCAAAGAAAATGCGAGGGGAGGGTGTCAACCGCAGACACCTCTCACAAGGACCTCAAAGAAGAGGAGTGAGTGCAGGGCAGTAGCCAAGGGGCTATGCCAAAGCTGTCATCTGAAGGTGGAAAGACGTGGGTGAGCACCTCCGCAGGGAGCAGCAAGGGCTTTGTGGACAGAGCGGCTGCAGACGGCCCGGGGCGTGGGCGGTGGAGCTGCTGTACGGGTCCCTGACATGCAGCCACTGTGCCCCTTCTTGCCCAGGGTCACTGGATTTACCTGACTAGCAGCAACACCGGGGTCAGCGACAGCACACGGTGACAGGTAATTGAGGGGCCAGTGCCATGGGGTGAGGGGTAATTGCCAAAGTGACCAGTGAGGCTTTTGTTTCAGGTCCAGAAAGCAATTAAGGGCCCCACACAGTGCTCATTAGGCAGAGTGGCAGCCAGTCGTGAACACACTATAATTTTCCACAGATCCTTTGCAGCCGGCTCGCCACATGCCACACCAGTCTGCAAACATCACCCATGCCCTTCAGAGAAAGAGAAAGCATCCCCTCCTCTCAGAGCAGTTTGTCCAAACACTGCATTCACTAGCAGAGAGCTGCAGGGGGGAGGGGATCTTTTTCTTTTCATTCTTAAAAATCAAAAGTCCAGTCTGAAAAGACAGCAGCCTGATTCTCTGCAAGCCTCGCGGCGCTGGAGGCCTGAGAAGGCCAGGCACCGACTGACTCTTCTACTATCTGCAGGGTTCTCCTTCCCTGCATTCAAAGCATCTTTGTTCCATTTCTCCCAGACTCCTATGGGGCTGTTTGTGTAGCAAAGTCCCAGGAGGAAGTCGGTCTTACCTGCCAGTTCAGAACATCTCACTTGTTTTTGAGCGAAGTCAACAATGCAGAAACTATTAAAAAGGGGTGAAGAACTCCATAGTGGAGAGCTGTTTAACTTTCTTCCTGTGTGCTTCTGGCTGCCAGCAGCTGGCAGGGCTCAGCTGCTTCCTGGAGCCTGGCTGTGGGCCTACTGTGTTCTCAGCACTTGCTTGCTGCATCTCACTGGAGCTTGAGGTAAAAGAAAAGAAAGCCGTATGCCAAGGGCAGAAAAACCACTTTCTCCAGGCCTAGCGGGACTGACAAAACTCTGAGAAGGACACCAGTGCTGGGGTGAGGGTCTAGCGGCTGGCGGGGGTCTGTTCCCAGTACAGCCCTGTGCTCCTCTCCCCCTGGCCTCCAAGAGAGATGCCTAGCTCAGAACTCCACAGGCCAGGCAGCAGGGCCCGTCACCCCGCACTCACACACATACCTTCACTGAGGGCACACCACCCATCTCTCCTCTCCTTCCCCAGCTCCAGAGCCCTGCTGCCCCAGGCTCTCAGGAGAGCCTGTGAATGATGGCATGCGATCAAGTGGGAGTGCATTGCTCCTTACACAGATGCTGGAATTGTCAGACTCTTCCCACTGAGCACCATGCCCGGTATCCTTGGGTGCAGCACTCAAGGCTCAGAACTGCTGGCCTGCTTGGTGCCCATGATTCTATGAGCGGAGAGTGCTGATGATGGGAAATCAAAGGAACCATAGAAAACCTTCACAAAGGCAGGCACTCAGAACTTAAAAGCATAGAATGGTAGTAGTAGTAGTAGTAGTAGTAGTAGTAGTAATGTATTTGGCACAGGGTCTCACTATGCAACTCAGACTCATAGTGATCCTCCTGTTCTCAGCCTCCCCAGTACTGGAATTACAGGTGTTCACCACCACGCCCAGTCTCTGTTGCTGGCTCAGCACAACCAGGGGCAGAGCTGACACTTCATGTGGCGCCAGGGATCAAACCCCAGTCTCTGAGCTGGCCTAAGCAAGTTACTGATCTATCTCGCTGTCCCTGCATAGACTCATTTTGATATAGATCTAGGGTGAGACTTGGGCCCAGGGTAGAGGTATTAGGAGGGGCTGAGGACCTCTGAGAGGTGCAGCCAGGTCATTTAGGCAGCTCCAAGGGAACTGGGGGACCCCAGCCAGCCTTCTCTCTGCTTCTCAGCTGCAGCATATGCTCCAGCCTCAAAGTGCTGCCCAAGCCATGGGCTACATGGGTGGCACTTGACCCTCCAGAGCCCTGAGCCTCAGGTATTCATGAGAGCATGAGAAGTTGATGGCCTCAGAAAAGACAACAGGATGGAACACTGGCTGGAAATAGCAGTGCTGATAAGGCTAGCAGAGGCCAAAGGGTGACAACAGCTGCAAATCCAGGAGCAGACATAGCAAGGTGGTGGGAGAGAGAGGATGAGATGCTGCTGGGAGTGCAGACAGACACTGGGGCATGCTTTGGGCTCTAGCAGAGGACACCCCTTGGGCAGTTTTGCAGAAGTAACAACCATGAGGCTGATTGATAGTTCAGAGTCAGCTCTCGCAGCAGCACAGGAGAGGGGATGAAAGGAGAAGGGTCTGGACCAGGGCCAAGTTCCTCCACCCATCAGTCACTCTACCATCACTGAGCCCTGCCTCTGGGGAGGGAAAGTGCACAAACTTTACCATCAACCAGCCAAGGAGCAGACCCTGACCCAGCGGTCATGAGAGCAAAAGCTGTTGCAGCCAGCCACGCAGATGACTCAGTGGCCAGGGCAGTGATACACGACAAGGAAGGGTATATAGGGATTAAAAGCAATGACTCTGGGGATAGAAGGGTATGGTGAGGAAAGAAAAGGGCCTTAACAAGGCCAAGAGGGTGGGAGGGGGAGGTGCCACATGTGTGTATACATATGTGTCTGTGTGTGCACATGTGTGTATATGTATGCACATGTGTCTGTGCATTGCGCAAGTGTCTGTGCATGTGTGTGCATGTGTGTGCACATGTGTGTGCGTGTTTGCACATGTGTATGCACATATGCACATGCATGTGTGTGTGTGTGTACTTGCACACACAGATCATGAGTCCAGGCCTGAGGGTGTTGGTTTGTCTTCTCAGCAACCCCAGAAGTCAAGAGCTCTTGGGCTGAGTGGGAACAGAAATGAGAAGCCCTAAATCTAAAAAAGAACAAAATAAAAGATGGTTGACTGGGAGCAGAAGGTGCCTCCTAAGAGGGGGTGGGAGGGAACAGAGGTGGAGGGGAGGGCAGTAGGAGGGAATTAAGGTGTGCTGTGTACCCGTGCCAGGTCTATGGGACACGGGGTCTTGCCGAGAGCTGCACACACACACACACACTAATAAATAATATAGTGAAGGGCCAGCCAAATAGCTCAGCAGATTAAAGCACCTGCAAGGGCTGGAGCAGCTTCTATCCCCTGGCCTGCCATGCCAGCCCCACCCCGGGGCACGTTGAGAGAGCAACTGAGGCTGGGCATGGTGGCTCACGCCTGTAATCCCAGCTTCTGGGAAGCTGTAAACAGGCAGATCACTATGAGTCAGATCCAGTAGTGAGACCCTGCACACCTTGTAGACCCTTCCCTAAAATAAAAAAAAAAAAAATTAAATAATACAGTGAAAGGCAGCCTGAGGGTGGCAAGCCCCACAAGCTGGCCAGCCGGTGTCCTGAGCACTGCAGGTCACTTCATCTCAGGGTCTGCTGTGTACTCAAGCGCTGTCCTTCACTGCCAGTTGGCAGCCAGGCAGAGGTGTTGACCACACGAGTACTAAAACGCCACCACTGCTGTCAGCCACCAGGCATTGTGTAAGTTCTCTACACACCACCCCACTGACTAAAGGTACAAGTCATGTCTTACTCCTATTTCACGGGTGCAGACACTGAGGCTCAGGCACTACCAACCTGTTACAGGCAGCCCTACCCACGAAGGACGGAGACTCCAGCTCAGCAGCTCTGCAGTCCTGCCTTCCAAGTACCCACCACTAGGGGTCTTTTTGGTTTTGGTTTTGGTTTTCTGGTACCAGGGATTGAACTCAGGACCTTGCACTTGCCAGGCAGGCACATATACCACTGAGATATCTCTTGCCAGCTAAGGGATTTAATATCCAGAATATTTCTGAAAAGAACATGTGTCCCTTTCTCAGCACACACATGCATACCTGTGTGCTCGTGCAGCCAGACCGCCTGCTTACCCGCATGCTCACTGAGGTCTCATTGTGTGCGTTTGCATATTTACTTTGCTACAGACCAGCTTTGTAGCCTCATCATCCCCCAAACCGTGTGCTGCAGGCATCTCTGGCTGCTTCTAGGAGCCACGTGACACCTGGTGGGGGCTATGTGACAGCTCAGTGAGCTTCATCAGGGAGCCCCTTGCAGGGAGGCATTTTTGATTGTCCACACTACAGTGACATCTCAGTCCAGTCTGTGGTTCTGCAGAAGACACCACAGACATGTTTGCCACCCAGTGCGGAGGCCGGGAACAGAAGCAAAGCTAGGCCACATGCTCTTGCTGTGGGCCAGGCCCACTGTGGACAGAAGCCTGGTGCTCCAAGGAGCGGGAGACATGTGCCAGACCTCCAGACAGGCGGGAATCTTTCCCTTCCTGCTGAGCCATTGCCTCATGTTCTGTACCAATGAGGAGAAATGTGGGCTGTCAAGGTTAGAGCTGCTCTGGATGCATCCACCAAATGGCCCTGCAAGAGCATTTCGTTAACCTGTGCCCCTCCA
Source organism: Ctenomys sociabilis (assembly GCA_004027165.1). Classification (NCBI taxonomy): domain Eukaryota; kingdom Metazoa; phylum Chordata; class Mammalia; order Rodentia; family Ctenomyidae; genus Ctenomys; species Ctenomys sociabilis. The sequence goes on along the minus strand of PVKA01000336.1, from coordinate 56,115 downwards.
CAGTCTGTCCTCAGCCATTAGCACAGTGCCTGGCCCACGCAGCCCTTCGCAGTGTAATGGAAAGAGGATGCAAAGGCCCATCCACTTCCTTTGTTGGGTGGCCAGCAAGAGCTAGAGCGGTTGTCTCCTGGGAGCTTAATCTCTACTGTGTTTCTCTCCATGTCAGTTTTCACTCCCACTCCTCACCATCTGCTTCTGCTTCAGGAGCCTCCGTGGTGCTACCAGGGCCAGGGCCAGGATCCTTGGAGGGAGGGTTTGGGCAAAGGAAGCCCCTGCCCTGTGTGGCCAGGCTGCAGACCTGGGAATGTGTGTGCACCAGAGCCATGAGGCTGGAGGCTGAGGACCCGCAGCAGGGCTGTCAGGGAGGTGCTGCTCCAAGATTTATTCAGCTCACTCCAGCTGTAAATCCATTTCTTAGCCCAGTTCTACTACATGCCATAAATAACAGAGCTGTGTAAACAAATGTCACCCAAACAGAGGAACCAATTGAAATCAGACTTTTAAAAATACACACAGCCTACTGCAGTTGCTTCTTACATATGCTGAACCTCAGTCACTCCTGTCAATCATCTCCAAACTCATGTGCACACACACACACACACAAACACACACACACACACACACACACACACACCAGTATGTTTTAAGAGACAAAGAACTTCATTGAGTCCTTCTAGCCAATCACAGGAGATAAAGATGTGGACAGATAAATAATAGGTAGAAAACATAACATTTTTCTTGAACATTGCTTCAGATCTAACAAGGATTGTAACTGGATGGTGCATGGGAAAATCAGAGACTAAGAAGTAGGAGGTCCAGCAGGTGATGCTCACCCACTGCTACCTCCTTCTTGCTTCAGGAGACTGAGGATTTACTTAGGTAGCTCAGAGGAGAGCGGAGAAGGCCAGACATCCACAGAAAGTCCAGCAGGCTCCCAGTGGCTCAAGTCTGCAGTCAGGGTCTTCGAAGGCAACCTTGGCCCAGCCAACTCTGAGGGATTCTCAGGGACTTGCCAAGCCAGACACTCACGTGACCAGTTGACACTGGGCAGGGTGGGTGAGAGCCAGCAGCAGTTCTAAAGGATAGGTCCGCCCATGTTGAGCCCTCCTGAGAGCCAGCGGAGGAGTTCCAGCCTGGGGCACCAGCTGCGGGTCAGAACGACACTGGTCCTGACTGCTGCTCACACCAAAGCTGGAGAATGCCATACCCTGCGCTGCTATGAGCTTCACTCGCACTGTCCAGCTAGATTTCCACTGAGTGCATACTCCAAAGGCCTACTATGTGCTGGTGCTGTGCTTGGTCTGCATCTGTAAATAAGACACAGGACAGGAAAATAATTTTAAATGCAAATGGGATGTCCCGTGAGAGAGCTGCAGGGTGCTGTAGTGCAATGTCAGAGTCAACTTGTGGGCTCTCAGACCTGCCTGGGGGCTGAAGGTGCACACTTCCCTGAGTGCAACACAGGTGCTCCCTCTGCTCCTTGGCCAGCTTCCTGGCTGGCACTGCTCCCTGCCCTGCTCCCTGGGCACTACAAGCTGGCACCTCTGCTCCTCCATGCCCTTCCACCACAATGCTTCTACCTGGAGCCAGCTGACCATGATCTGAATCACCTTGAAACATGAGTCATTAAGCCTCTCTTCCTTTAGTGTGGGCATTTGGTATTGAGTTCCAGCAATGGGAACGCCAACTAAAACAGATTATGGTACTAAAGAGCAGGGCCATTGTGTGACTGACTACACCTGGTCAAGTGGTTTAGAAGCCTACGGAATGGTTGTGGGAAGAATTGGGAGAGGTGGGCCAGAGAAATCCTTGAATGCTATACACAGAGCTTGTTAGGTAATTCTGGTAGTCCTGGTAAGAAGGTGGGCAGTGAAGGCCAGCTTTTGGGGTCTTCAGTTAGGAACAATGACTCCATTGGCAGTTAGAATAGAGGTTGTGTGTATTGCACTCTGGTAGAAATCCTGCCTACAATTTGCCCATGTCTTTAGGGCTTTTAGTGTGAGGGACTAATTTATCTGATAAAGGAAATTTCAAGACTGCCTAAAGTGCAACTTGTGGCATTCTACTTCTGGTTGCTTTTAACCAGTTTTATGATGAGATTTAAGAACAAAAAGCAGAAAATAAAAATTTAAATTTCAATCCAAAGGAACCATGTGGCCTTTTTCTCTTCTTTTGTCCTTTCTCTCATCCCAGTTTTTCCTTCCCATTGAACAGATGCTTTCTCTTTCACAGTTTCTATTCTACCTTTCAGATTTTGTTTACTCTTTCAGGTTCTGATGCTAGTGAGACAATATGATGTTCGCATATGCAGGTCTGAGTTATTTCACTCACCAATACCACCTATAGTTGCATCCATTTACCTACAAAAGCCTTGAGTTTATATTTTTATAGCTGAGTAATACTCCATTGTATAAAAATACCCCATCTTTTTTATCCATTCCTTAGTTGATGAGCATTTGGGTTGTTTCCAAGATTTAGCTATGATGACTTGTGCTGCTATAAACACGGGTGCACATAAGTCACTGTGGTATGATGTCTTCAGTTCATTTGGAAAAATACCTAGGAGAGGAACAGCTGGGTTGAATGGGACTTCTAATCCTAGCTTTCTGAGGCATCTCCACAGTGATTTCCATACTGGTTTCGCCAGTCTATACTCCCACAAATAGTGGAGAAGGGTTCCTTTGTCACCACAAACCCTTGAGCATTTATTATTGATTGATTTCATGACAATAGCCATCATTCTTTCTGGGGTAAGATGCAATCTCAGCATTATTTTAACTTCAATCTCTTGAACAACCAAGAATGTTGAACATATTTTCATGTATTTATTTGCCATTTGTATTTCTTCATTTGTGAAGTATGTATTCATCTCAGGTGCCATTTTTGTCCTGCAGATTTCTGCTGGCCTATTGAGAGGAGCAGTTAATGCTTACTTGTTTTTCTTCTCCTTTTTAATATTTTATGATTTTTTAACCAATTTTGCATGTTTATGTCTGGTAATCTAAATAACTAATTTGAAGATAACATTATGCAATACAGTTGTTGAATTCGAATTATTTTGTTTAGTGAAATTCTGTATCATTTCTAATGTTTTTTTAAAATCATTATGTTTAACCATAATGGAACTATGCATAAAATAGAAGAAAGTGGCTGTTTTTGCTGAAGAGACTATCACTACAAAGATATTCTGAGTGCTTTGCCTCAGGAAAAAGAAAGGTGTCTCGAGGGCACTGCAGGAAATGGCCAGACCCTGTCTGTCTCATACTTAAGGGTATGAAAGAGTAACCTCTTCTGAAAGACTTTGTTTCTAGAAGAGTGCTCCAGGGTGCCTTACCCACTTAGAGCTCCCTGGGGAAGCATCTCCCCCATGTCCAGCCATTCAGGCACTATGTGGCCACCGTACCTGTTGTCCAAGAGGGGTTGGCCGCTGTCCAAGCTGACATCAGGCTCTGGCATAATCCACATGGTGCTGGCTTTTTAGGCATATATTATGGAAGGAGTTTTGGGGTCAGAGAGGCTGCTACTCAGATTTTTAAGGCCTAGAAAGTCAGGCAAAGAACTCTTGAGGACAGTGTGTGATATTTTGAAGCTCAAGGTACAGTGGGGACCTCAGCAAGTCAGAGATGCCCCAAGTACTTATCACTCACTGAGGAAAGCTAGACTTTAAGCAGAACCAGCCCAAGAGAGACCAGGTAAGGAGCTACCCCACTTCCATGTGTCCAAGGTGCCAGCTGTGTAGCCACAGGAAGCAGTGTTTGCTGTGCTTAATTTCAATCTTACTTTGGTCCCATTCTTCTCTACTCTCCTATTCCTCCCTTTGGAATAGGAATGTTACCTTGGGAATATGCAGCTTGATTTTTAGTTTTATAAAGTTTCATAGCTAAGACTTGAGTCTCAGAAGACATGTTTACTTGGGCTTTTGAAAAATGCTGGTGCTATTGAGACTTTGGGAAAAGCACCATTATGCTTCTTGCACACAGATGATTGTTAGGCAGAACTGTAGTCTGGTGGCCATCTTCTCTTGGAGATGAAGTAGGGTCGGGTGTGACAGCTTAGGTACATAGTCTGCTTCCTGGGCCTTGGGATCTGCCAGGGGGTTGGAGGAGTGCACTTCTGGGTGAGTCTGGGTGTGTCATGGTGGTGTGAGTCCGAGCACAACACCTGCCCCATCCCATTTCCCAGTGGGCACTGTGTTCCAGTCCTGCTCTCTTACTGCCGCCCTTGCTCCTCGAGGCTCTTCCACTCTGACTGGTCTGCCTCGGAGCCAGCTGACCATGGACTGAATTCTCTTAAAATGTGAGCCTGTTGAGCTTCTCCTTTGAGTTGTGGGTGCTGGATGTTATGTCCAGCAATAGGACAGCTGGCTCATGTATACAGGAATACTCAGGAAGAGCTTGATATTCTCTTGGGACAATTGACACCCAGAGAACTCCCCGGATGAGTGTGAGGTCACACAACTCCCACCAGCAGAGCTGCCATCAGACATGCCTTCCACTTCCCACCAGGTATGAGTATTCTCCTGGGTAAAGCAGGAAAAATTTTAGTCACCTTATGGTCACTTGGTGGTGCTAAGTTAGAAAGCCCCTATCAAGGTCCCTCAGGAAACTGAAGGAATTCAGTAAATGCTATTTAGGGTTATATTTACTGCCAAGCTCCAACCTGCTTGGACATAGGTTTGGAAGGTCAAAAGAGAATAGGGTGACAGTGTCAAAATGCAAATGCAACTCAATTAGCTTCTCCAATTTGTTACCTATGAAAAATCAATAATCAATAAAAAAAACATTGAGGGAACTCTCCGAGCTTGGCATCATTAGGTTCTAGAGACATGGCCATGAACAGGGTCCATCCCTCTCACACAACATGTCAATCACTAACCCACCAAGTGTACCTTCCCGAGTAGTGGCAAAGCGTGCTCCTCCTTGCTACCCAGGAGGCGTGGAGGGCAGAGGAGGGGAAGTTGGGAATCCAGCCTGCTTGGGGAAGGCAGAGTCTTTCCTGAGGATGCTGGATGGGCCTGGGGGCAGAGGGTTGAACAGAAGGCAGGCAGAGGGAAGGGCATGGAGAAAGACCATCAAGCAGGGAGGTTCAAGGCCAAAGCAGCTGGAAGGGAGGACAGAGGGGCTGGAGCAGGATTCTGAGGTGTCCTGTCCAGTGCAGCTCTTGAAATTCCTGGAGGAAGGAGCCAGAGGATGAAGAAATGGAGACAAGTCAGAGCACAGAAAGCTGAAGTCAGGTAGAGCCCTGATGCTGGGTAGGAAAAAAGGAACAGCCCAAGGACCAAAGTGCATTGATTTATGCAGTCAGCAAGAGGTTGATTACGGGTGAAACCCCTCTCCTGAGCCTTGCCTCACACACACCATGTTCTCTGGCTGGCCTTGCCTAGCTGTGCACCTGATGAACCTCCAACCCAGTGGTCCCCACACCTAGGCACTGTGGGGGGCTGGAGGTCAGGCACAGCAAAGGTGTGGGGACCACATACTACTTACTTGTGCAAAGCTTGCTGTAACTCTGTGCCAGCAGTGTGGAAGAGGCAGAGTCATGCAGCAAGGCTGTGGGAGAAGGCTGCCATAGTGAGCTATAGAAAGGATGGTGCTTGGACAGGTGCTAGCCATAGAGACAGAGCCCCTTGCAGGACAGATTCAAAGCACAGGGAACACAGGCCTCTGCTCTAGTTCCACCCACTGAGCCACACTGGAATGCACTGGGTCACCTGGCTGTGTGGACCACTTCCCTGACAGCTGCGCCTCCTGCCTGTGAGTCTGTGCAGTCCAGATTCAGGTTCTTTGCACTGCCCTGGTGCCTGCAAGCCCAGAAGGAGGCAGAGGGAGGGTGAGCCTGGCCCCTCAAATGTGCCCTCTTGTCTCCATTCCCAGTGGTTCCGAGGCACCGATCTTTGCCATCTCCCAAACCTCCTGTCTAAGGGGACAGAAACACCATATGTGCACTGGCGGACGAGCTCCATTTCTGCTTCAGCACCCTTCCCCTGCTCTACTTCCTCCCCTGCACCCTCGCTACCCCCTCCCCACCTCCCTCTGGGAAGTGGTCCACACAGCCAGGTGACCTAGTGCATTCCAGTGTGGCTCAGTGGGTGGAACTAGAGCAGAGGCCTGTGTTCCCTGTGCTTTGCCCATACTGCAGCCTAGAATGGGGCAGGTCTCCAATGCAGTCCACTGAGGGGCACTGATGTTCCAGCAGAAGCACAGGGGCCAGGGGACTTCACAGCCTTCCCCTGCTCTACTTCCTCCCCTGCACCCTCACTACCCCCTCCCCACCTCCCTCTGGGCCTGGTGTAACCTGTAGAAGAAGGCAGCACTGGAGGCCACCATTGTGGAGTCTCCTGGTGGTGCCATGGGTCTGAAGCCTGATTCATGCCTGCCCACCCCCCCGCCTCAGGTGCACTATTCATGCACAGGTAAGGAGCCTAAGCCACCCCAGTGGGGAAGAGGTGGCCTGCATCACAGATCCTGACCTGGCAGCCAGGCTGGAGACAGAAGGGAAGGAAACCAGATGTAAAGAGAAGAAGCCAGACGTGGTGGACATCACACTAAACCTGCCTTGTGGGCCTGCTCTGGGGCAGCACAGGGACCGTCCACCGGAGTGCTTGACGGCTGCCCTCAGTCTCACCCCTGGCTACACCTGGGGATGAGAGCTCACTCTCTCAGGTGTCTCTAGGCAGCCAAGTGCCACCAGCCAAGTGTCACTCCCCATAGAGGAGCACAAGCCGGTGCCATCGTCCACCAGCACCTGCAGCCCGTGGGTGGGGACAAGAGGCCAAGCAAGCAGCTGGATGGGCCCAGGAGCACCACCTGCAGACTCACTCACCCTCCAGCTGAGCAGTGGCTGTGGGAGGGCAGTCAGGAGGGCACTGAGCAGGTGCTGGGGAGGAGCCAGCCCCTCCTTGTGCCCTGATCTCCAGTGAGCATGTTCCCTACTGAGCCCTGCAGCCACAGGCTGAGCAAGCACAGTGGCTGTGAAGTCCCCTGGCCCCTGTGCTTCTGCTGGAACATCAGTGCCCCTCAGTGGACTGCATTGGAGACCTGCCCCATTCTAGGCTGCAGCATAGGCAAAGCTCGTTCTCTGCCTTTGGATGCTCAGAATGTATATGGTGGGAAACTCGAAAGTGACAGGGTCCGGGAAGGCTGCCACGAGGTACACTGTGGGGCAGCTGAAATCTGTATGAAGGAATGAGGGAGAGAAGAAAGTGGAGTGCACGGGGAGGCGGGAGGTGAGGTAGGTGTCTGTCAGGTGCCACAGGAGCTGATTCGGACTCCCCAGACATCCTAACCTAGGCAGCAATGAGGGTGTAGACTACCAGGCATGAACCCTCCTGCCAGGGCTGCCAAAGGGAGGACTACCAGGTCCAACAAAGGTGGTAGTGGGGACGTAGTGGCTGAACAGCCAAGCAGAAAGAACAGAGAGACTCTGGGGGCCTGACGGAAGGAGGGGATTCACAGGAGCAGCTCTTGGCTCTGCAAACCTCATCCCTTCCCGTGGCCAAGCTTCGCCCTTTGAGGACTTGCAGGGCTGGGAGAGGTATCGCTGGAGAGAAGGAAACCAGTGCCACACTCTGTCGCACTGGGAATGCCACAACAGGCGCAAGAGCTGATGGGGAGAGTGTCTGTGTGCTCTGACCCTGAGCTCTATCCTGCCTCTCAGTGTAGACTCCTGATGTGGGATGGTAGGCCACACTGGAGAGGGACCCTGGTGGTGACGGCTGAGTTAGGGCTGCGAGTTTTAGGGTTTTTTTCACTTTTAATTCTATCCCCCCCACCTCCATCCTAGAACAAAGCCTTCAAGAAAAGGGAAAGAGAAAAGAACAGAACTTGAAACATCCCCTAAATCCAAACAGCAAGATAGCAATCACTCCAAAGCCAGTGCAAATTAGACCAAGCAGCCACAGAAGCCAAATGGAAATCATAATTCTTGCAGTCCCAGTGCTGGACACATGTAATAGGTTTGGCAAGGATCCAAGGAGAAGCGGGAATCTAAAGGCAAAGAGGATCTGAAGGCTTTTCACCATGGAGATACCAAGTTACTACACAGCCCAGGGAAGGGGGCATGTGTGGATGGAGGACAGCCCAGTTTGTAGCTGGAGCAGGGCCTGGGCCTCCTCCAGGGTCTTGGCACTTCCTCCTACAGGGGAGACCTGTCCTCATGCTGTCCCCGACTTGGGAGGGGACCCCAGACCCCAGGACCTTTAGGAAAATGGAAGTAGTCAGAGGAGACTGCCTGCTGGAGTCCTTTGTCACAGCCAAAGGAGGGGAGGGGACCGAAGGGAGCTGCCCCACTCAGGACCCTGCTGAGCACTCAGCTCCCCCATGGAGCCCGCCTGAGCCAGCCTGCTTCCCAAGGTGGGATGGGGATTCCAGAGCTCGGGGCCGCCACGGTCACAGCAGCAAGATGTGGAGTCAGGATTTGAACCCAATTCTCCCTAATTGCAAAGCGCACACTGGATCACCTGCCAAAGGGCTGACAGATCTTTACTGTGAAGTGTCTGACATAAGGGTTTCCAGCCCTACAGCCTGGAGTCTGTACTCTATGGCTGCACCTCAAAAGCTTCAAAGAGCTGCAAGCAATATGCAAATAAATGGACTCACCTGTGCTCCAATAAAATTTTATTCACAAAACAAAGGGCTGTGGGCCAGACTTGCCTCGTGGGCCACAACTGACCAATTTGCATCCTACATGAATATGATAGAAAAGAAGAATATTACAGAGATGCCTGGGGAAAGGCATGCCCAGAACTACAGCAAAGGCAACTGAAATAACCAACCTACTCACATTGCAGCTTACAGAAGGTACAAGGGCTAGAGCACACGGGGTCCTCAGCAGGACCCACTGTGTCTCCACAGTGGTCAGAGACTCTGGAGCCAACTCCCCGCGCTCTTCCAGGCTCAGTCTCCCATGTCAAATGGAGGAAGTAACCTCTTCAGTGTCCCTGGAGGAGGCGAACAGGTCATCCCTGAAACGTGCTTTGTGTGGAGCTGAAGCATCCAGCAGGCATCCAGGAGGCATCCAGCAGCTGCTGGCTCTGGTCATTTCAGCCGATCCCAACACACCCCAGGCCTTGGAGGTTGGGCCCGTCACCTGGTGGCGCAGACCGGCACACAAGGCCTCCACAGAGGTGGGGACAGCACCCAGATCATCCAGGAGGTAGCTGTGCCGGGCCCCACTTCTGTGAGTCTGAGGCTCACTCTCATGCCACAGTGAAAGGAAAGAAATATCTGAAGACAGGCCATGGGCAGGATGGGAGCTGAAGGAGAGACACCATGCCCACCGAGGCGGGACCCAGCAGTCACACGGCCACCGCAGACCTCGGGGAATCTCTCCAAAGCCCTCCCTGGGTGGAGACCAGGCCTGTAATGAAGAAGCCGCCCTCCTGAGTTTGATAGTCTTGGCGTTGTCAGGCAGTGCACTGTGGCTCACATCTGTATTGCTCGCACTCTAGGAGGCTAAGGCAGGATGAGTACAAGCTGGAGCCAAGAGGGGGCAGGTACCTTAGCAACTCAGTAAGATCCTGTCTCAAAATAAAGGAAGTAAAAATCTGGGAATGTAGCTCAGTGATAAAGCCCTGGGTTCAGTCCCCAGTACCAAAACATAAAAAATAAAAAAGCCACCTGCTCCAATGCAGGGGTGGCTGCAGAGCCACCAACCAACTGCCACTGGTCGGGCCCAACCTTGCTGTTTTCTAAAGATAGAAAACCGCCTGTTTCATAGGCTCACTGTCCAAGTCATAAGCAAAATGCACCAGACAGAAAATCCAAGCAAAGGGAGCTAAGGCGCTCTAATTCAGCAAAAGACAAGCAGGATTCCAAAGCCCACTGCCGTGCTTGATTCCCTGCCCAGCTGAATCACCCACGTGTCTGGGGGGATGTGAGCCCACTGTGATGGAGCACCGCAGACCAGGAGCTTCAAGAGCAGAAAGGCTCTCCGCGCACTCCTCGAGGCTCTGCAGCCAGAGTGAAAGCTACGAGTCGCAGGGCCACTCTGCCAGGACCCTAGGAGGAGCCCAGTCCTGCCCACCCCAGCTCCTGGGGCTGCCCTCCTTGTGCTACCTGCTCCTGTCTCTTTTTGGGGTTGCCGTCTGGCTCTCACAGGGCTGCAGGGGTCAGAACAGGGACACAGATCCTTTGGGTAGAGGTCATTCAGTCCTCTACAGGGTGTTTCATTGTCCAGTTCAGAATCGCAGTGACAGGCAGTGTCTGGGGATGTCTCATCTATGCCTCTCCATACCCCTCCTTTGTGTGAGAAGCTCAGGGGTTTGTCCCCACGCAACTCTGCCGAGGGCCTCAAGCTGAGCCTGCAGCCTGGCCCTTCAGTCCGGCTCTTCTCATTGTAGGGCTCTATCATTTTTAGGCTAGTCCTGAGCCCTGGTGTCCTGCCTGGTCAGCTCGGGTTGCCCCAGGCTGCTCCTTTCCAGCTGCCTGTGCTACGAGCTGGGTGGAGGTTATGCCATCTAGAGAACCTCAGTACTAAACACAGCTTTCAGAGAAGCCTGTTTGGCTTATTAATTCTGGTTCCTCTCTGCCCTGGTGCCAAGGTTGGACATCAAAACAGACACATAGATCTACATACAGCAGTCAAGGATGCGAGGACCCTCAGTCCAAGGCCCCCAAAGAGCAGATAGACCACCCCGGGGAGGGTGTTGGTAACAGAGAGGGCCAGGCTAGAGCTTGCTGCCAAACCCAAGCTTCATAGAAAAGGGACGACATGGGTACCGTGCTGCAAGTACTCTGAGCACATCTTTATGCAAGAATAAATGACGATCCATCAATAGCTAAGGGCCCCACCTGCATCCCCACCACGTAAGTGCAGCTGAGAGTTGAAAGGAGCGTATTAAGCATTCTTTTGTTCATCCACCAACTAAGATGGGAGTGTGGCCTGCAATGGATAAAATCGTGTCACTAATACCTTGCCAGCAGATGGAGCTGCAGGACAGCAGGCACGAGGGCAGGGGGGCAGCGCTGAGGCTGTGGAGCAGGATCTGGATGTCAGGAAGCAGAGCCATAGGTCCCACAGGCCACTGCGGGTGGAACACAGCCGCCAGATGGGGAGGGATCATGGCCGCAGGGACACTGGCGAGCCACACTGCATTTTCAGCAGCCACGCTTACTCCGCAAGCGGTAAAATCCCATGATAGTAAGCGGCTGGGCGCTTCATAAACCCTGGGTGTGCGCAATTCCTCATGTGGCTGTGGGCGTGTGTCCTCTTAGTTAAGCTGTGAATACACTTGTGGCAGTAGAGCGCAGATTCGTCCAAAGAAAGGGAGATGAACGCGTTCAGGAGATCTAGAAGGCTCCAGGCACCCCCCGTGCATGCCGTGCTGTCAATATTAAGCGGTCCTGTGTGGCCAAGCTATCCAAACCCAGGAGCAGTTGGTGAGGGAGGAGATGGGTTCCATGGACAGGGTGAGGGCGGGGCATGGGCCCTGTGGGCAGGGCACTGTAGGGAGCCACTGAGGACAGAGGCAACACCACCCTCTGGTTGTAGCTCCGACCCCTCTGCCTGGTAAACAGCAGCTTCAGGCAGAGGGGCTGACTGGGATTCTCACAGCCTGGAACCGCCATGAGGAACCCAGGACAAGGAGTCCAGTGCAGACAGTGTGACAGTCTCGGCTCCTCCTGACTCTGGCGTTTCCATGTGGGCAAGGAGGTTTGAGCCAGCTGATTTCTGTAGTTCCTACTGGCCGCAGAAGGTCAATGGTTCTGTGATCTTTGCTTATAGGCATAAATCTCATTAAACTGCCCTGGAGTTGGCGCCATGGTGAGGAGCTGTGGGGCTGCTGGCAGGTGAAGATCCATCTCCTTCATCCTGCTGCCCAGGCTGAAGGAGACCGTGGGGCCGCCCTCCACCGAGGAAACAGGAGGGTATGCATTTGAGTTGATTTATGAATGCACACAACCCTGAACAAGACCCCCTCAGCAGGGGTCCAGAAGGCAGAGGCAGCCTCCACCTGCATTTGTGAACAGCTTTATTGGACCTCACCTGCCTGCTGTGGAGCCCTGCCAATATCACTTGAGCTCCACAGTTTCTGAGTTAAACAGATGCCCCTGAACCCCTCTGGCTCACAGAACCCAAAGTCTTCCTTGTCTTTCCCTCTGGGGTCGGAGTGTGTTAGGCCCTATTGTGGGCAGTAAGGGGGCGTCTTCAGAAAGGCTGAGTCCTGTGATCTTCAGCAGCCCAGGAAACCCCTAGAAGGCTTTGGAGGAGCCCTGAGAAGTGGGCAGAAAGTGCAAAGCAAAGCAGAAAACTCATTGCTATGCAGCCCAGAGCTGGAGGGACCTTCAAGCAGCCTGCCCTAGGACAGAGGCAATTTGGGTCACCCCTAGATAACAGACAGTGCCCACTGAGAAACTCCAGGAGCACTGGAGCCCATCCTTCCAAAGCAGTCTCCTTCTAGGAGGCTGTCTGCTTCCCAAGGCTCCACAAGGCCTTTCCACCCTGCCACCTGCAAGTGTTTGGGAAGAGAGATCAGTGCTTTAAACCCCCCAGCCCCCAGATTCTATCCCTGCAGCACAGACCTCCTATACAGTTCTCCTCTTGAGCAGCTCCCCAGCCTTGACCACACTCCTCCCCATACCCCCACCCCTGGGCAGCCCCGTGAGCCAGCCTCGAGGCCCTGGGCTCCGTCTTCACACCTCATCTTCCTCCCTTGGGCATGGTGTGTGATGGGCCTGGACAGTGGCCTCCTAGAGCCCTCCATGTAATCCTGTCTCCCCCGTTCTCTGGGCCCTGGCTCTCTCACAGTTGAAGAACAGCATGCAGGATCACCACTGCTAAGAGCTCAGGACAAGCTCGCATTTGATAAGGAGCAGTTACCATTAGATTCCAAGTGAACATTTCTGCTTATGAAGTCTGACCTTGCAGATAATTGATCCCAAAGCATGCTTTACTCTTTGCCAAAATTCCTTGCCTCTGTTCCCATAATCATCTTTAATCTCTTTTTTGGCAAAGTAGACCCTAACTTGCCCCCTCAGGGGTCTGAACACACTTATATGCAGCCTTCTCCACCACCCAGCTCCCAAGGCTCACTCACTGGCCTGAAGGCACCCTCTGCCCCTCCCATTCGGGCACCACCTTTGACCTCCCATCAGCCCTGGGCAGCACTGAGCACTCTGCCTGGTGCTGGACCCCCGGCCTCTTTCTGCCCTAGAAAGGCTGCAATGTACACCTGACCAAACTCCTCTCTGTTTCTCCTTCTATCCCTGGTAGCTCTACAAAACAAACTTCCCTTCTTCACAATGCAGTTTTCCAAATGTGTAAGCCAGGGATAAAACAGACTTCAGATGTGAGTCCAGTAATGACCCAAGGGAAAGTCCAGGACAAATGTGACTTTAGGGATGAAACTCTCAAGGTGGTGGCAGAAATCTGCTCCCCACAGACGACCTCGTCCCAATGCCTGTGTCCTGTGACCACGTGGCCCTGCATGGCCACAAGGACTTTCAGTTAGGACTGTCAAATGCAGAGCATGCTTTGGGTTATATGCAGAGACCAATAGAGTCACACTTGCAGAAGGGTCATTAAAAAGCAGAAGAGAATCAGGTGTGGTGTCCAAGGACGTGGTCCATGACTGGTGGCCTTGGAGAAGGAAGGGGGCTCCAGGAGCTAAGTGCTGGGGCAATTGCAGGATGGGGGATGCAGCCTGCAGGCACCTTGATCTTAACCCCAGAGTGCCTGTGTTCTAACCTAGAAAGCTTGAACCCAGCAAGTTTATGTTGTCTTTAACCACTAAGGTTGCAGTGACTTGTTACAACAGCATCAGAAAATGGATGCAGCAAGATAAAGTCAAAAGCATAGGCAGGCCCAGGGCAGAGCCACCATGCAATGCCAAGGAATCAGAGCTCCAAGAAGTGGAGGGGACAAAAGCCACAGAAAGGCTGAAGGAGATTAGGGACCAGATTGGGATCTCCCTGCTCCAGCTACTCCACCACCCCGCAGCAGTGGCCCCTGCCCAGAGGGGCTCAGAAATGGGGAGAAATCATGCAGTACTCCAGTCTCATTCTCTCATGGCTCTGTGGGCTTTCCCAATAAAGCCAGAGGTGCCTGCAGGCCACCACGTGCCCACCTGTCTTCCATTCATGCTGTCACTTTCTCCATGCCCAAAGCATGCTCACTGTGCCAGGCACCCTGAGTCCAGTGTCCTGTAGCAGCAGTGCCCCTCACCTGCCCTGGCTGATTTACGTGCTGGCAGCCACACTGCGCCTTCACCCCAGCCTCCCTTTTTCTGAAGCCCTGATCACCTCCAGCCTAGTCTTGCAGCTCCATGAGCTGTGACCTCCTCTTACAGAGAGTTCTGCTCGGTAGGGCAGGGCCTGTACCCATGTCACCCTGCACTCACCCACAGTATCTCACCCCACCCCTAGGTAAGCAGGAGGTCTCAGTGTGACCTGGGCCATGGCTAGAAAGGCAGAACTTTCCTGTTGTCACCAGACACCAAGCAGAGGAACACGGAAAGCATCTAGCCTGTGCCCTGGGACTTGATGTGGTGGTGGAATTGTGCTATATTGGTATTGTCCATTGGTCACAGGTGGTTGTAGAGCCCTGAAAATGCAGCCAGTCCAGCTGAGGAACTGGAACTTAAATGTTATTTCAATTTCATTAATTTAAATAGACACATGGTTGTTGGCCACTGGCCTGGATAGCAGAAAGGCTGAGTGGACAACAGCACAAGGAAAGCATCGAGCCCAAGGGGTGGCAGAGTCACAACTGTGAAGCCATTGTACACTTACCCTAGGGTAAAGCAGTTAAGGGGTGGATGGTGGAGGGCAGGAACCTGGCTGTCCTCCGTATTGGAATGGAAGAGCATGGGCACGCAGGCGAGAGGCGAGAACGTGGCTGTGGTGACAGGGTCTGTGCTAGCTCAGGGATGAGGCGGTGTAGGCTCAGACAGTGGCAAATTGAGCTGTTTACAGATGCAGTGTGCACAGTAGTGCACGCACACGCACTTCCTGGGGAGCTTGGTGCATTTGGAGGCCACAACACCCCACTTGCAGTGAGTGTATCTAACCTCTGTGCTGTGGTCACCATACAGTAGAAGGCACCAAAGTTTCTGAGAGAAATGTCTGTTTCTAGGCTTGGGTTGGAAATTATGCACCATGACATGGAAAGTCTTGATGTGCTAGGGAGGAAGTGGATACACACACACACACACACACACACACACACACACACACACACTGACCAAGCAACCCAAAGAGGCCCAAGGGACACTGGAACCAGCTGCTGGAAGAACTGCCAAGTTGGGGCCATGAACAAACATAAATAAGAATTGGACAAAACCCAAAGCATAAAAGAGAAGTCTGCATGTGCATCAATATAGACAAGCGACTGCTAAATAAGGAAATAGGAAGAGACAAACCACCACACTGAGAACTTCCCATGGTTAACAGCCGCTTCACCCTGTGGGAGGTGGCCCACAGTGCATGGACCAAACAGCACAGGACGAGGAGCCAGGAGATGAGTTGCTGGATGCTGAGGAAACTGGCAGAGGCTGCTGGGCTTGGATCAGGGCCGGCGGTGACCAGCAGTGACCAGTGGTGCTCAGGCTGGTGCTCTAGATGCGACATGATGGGAATGTGCTGTGCCTCTGTGCCCTCCTCCCAGGACCCAAGCCATCATCATCATGGGGGAACAGCACACAGACTCCAGCTGAGGGGACTGGTCAGCGCTCCCCAAAACTGGTTCAGTCATGGGAAATAAGGAAGACTGAAGGACCCTGACAGCCCAGAGTGCCCTAGGAAGACCACACACCTCTGTGCAGCATGGTATCCAGGACACAGTCCTGGGGCAGAGGGAGATGTTAGCTCAAAGCTAAGGAAGTTTGAGTAAAATGCAGGTTTCCATGAGTAATAATGCATCATGTTGGTTCATTAATTGCAGCAAATGCACCATAGTAAGGGGAGATGTTAATAACGGAAGAACTGGAATGCAGGCTGTCTCCTAGCAATTTTGCAATGTCTGAAAGTACTGCCAAGATGCTTCCCTTGGAAGCATCTAGAGGGATCAGCAGAGAGATATGATGGTCCTGATCCGAGCACACCCAGTGGCCCAAGGCATCTCACCTCCCCAGTCTCTGTCAGTGTACTCTGTCTCCATGGCCACCATAATGGCTTGGGAAGGTGTGTAGACCTGTCAACCCCATGAGCCTGCTCTCCTGTGCACTGTGGAACTCCACGAAGAGATGCTCCACTGCCCCCTGCCCACAATCCCTAAAATCACAAAGGGCCAGAAGCAATTCAGCAGCCCATAGGGGGTGGTGAGTCTGCCTTGTATGAGCGTGACATTAGCATCTTAGGAGGTACCAGATGTGGAGAAGGAAAACAGAGCAAGAGCAAAGGCAAGAAGGCAGCGGGGGGCCTGCTGTCCATCCTGGCGGCCGAGTATGTTCTCATGAGCCAAGCACATTCAGCACAGGGTTGAAGGAAAGAGGACAACCATCTAGGTGTAGGGGTGAGGGCCTCCAAGCAGAGGAAAGGATGCTGGCCTGTGGGGTCAAGGGTTCTGGGGACACGAGGGACAATGAAGGTCAGAAAGGCTGGCACAGAGGCCAAGAGGGAGGAGGAGGAGGCTCGAGGTGGCCCAGGGTGCAGATCACATCTGACCCCCAAGGAGAGCACAGGAGCCCAAGGGAGGGCGTGGAGCAGGGCAGCAGCACCAGCATCCAGGACTTTGACTGACTTGGGGTTTGGGTTTTCCTGAGATGGGTCTCAGCCATCAAGAAGGGAGAATGGTGCTCACTGGAGTGACACATGGCAGGAGCTGGCTGTTAGAACCCAGCAGTGCCTAGAGAGCCTCTGGAGACCCCAGGGACAGTTACAGGCACATATGTCCCCTCAGGAGGGGAGCATTTCTTCATTAACCAACCCTCTGCCCTACTAGCAGCCTGGCTCTGCAGAGGCTGAGCTCCCACAAAACTGGGCACTTGGCTTTGAGGTTTTTGTCCATGCAGAGGTCGAAAAGCCAAAAGTGCACACAATCTCCTTTTTCGGGAGCCATGCATGTGGCAGGAAATGGGAGCCGCTCCTCTCAGAATGAAGCAGACTGAATCAGTCCTCACCCCTACACCTGGCTGGTTCACCTGCCAGGACAGCACAACTGTGTCTGACTGGTGCTGAACCAGGCCAGATGGTGTCCCAGCACCACGCTGGCCTTCTCACCCAAGCTCCTCAGCATTGGAGGGGAAGCAGCAGCTTAAGGACCAGGCCCTCCCTTGAGCACCAAGCCATGCCTTTTTCTGACTGATGAACATACCGCGGCCTCCTACTCAGTCCGGGCCTTGTCAGATATCCAGGTGATGGCTTAGGTCGTAGCAACCATGGGCTCTGTGCAAGCAGCTGGGTCTCCAGGCTGGAAACTTATTGCTCCCCCTCCCAGTGGTTTGCTGATTTCTGCTCTTGCTGCACAGAACTGTTTAACTTTTGTTTAGAGTTTTTCTTTGGGTCTTTGTTCATTTTCTTGTCCTTGAAGTGGAGCAAACTGCAGTGCTTTGGGTTTGATTGATGATTATTTTTGACACTTCTGCGACCTCCAGGTAATAGCCCTGTCCTGTCCTGGAGAAAGGTCTCCTGTCACCTGAGCTGAGAACCTTTCTTGGTTTTACGTAAAACACTGAGTAATTTCTGTCCTGATCCCACACTGTACTCTGAAGGGCGCAGGACCACATGAGGCAAGGAGCACCGCGTGAGTCAGGATCAGAACTCAGCCGCATCCATAGCTCATCCAGAGTGCTGTGGGGGGCTGCCAGCCACACTCAGGGGGATCTGCTGAAGCAGCCCTTGGGTCCTGAAGCCTCCACGTAATTTCAGGGCTTGAGTGTCTCACACTTCTCGCCTTTTGAAGTGGCTTCACCTGTGTGTTATTGCTGTGCTAAATATTAAAGGCATTCAGACTCTGCTAAACCTCACTCTACTTCTATTTCTTCTGTATGTTATAATTAGGGTCATATTTATTGTTTTTAATTTTGTATAGAGGTAAGTGTATTGTTAATGAGCTCCTCATAAAGCAGTCATAATAGAATACTTGCAGTGCAAAAGTATCTTGGCTGTTTCTCAGGAAGTGCTCTGAGACAGAAGTCTGCAGGAGGCAATATTTGAGAGTGATCCTTGGGATCAGCAAAGGGGAGCTGGCCTAGGACAGGCCACAGAGAGAAGGTCCACCCATCCCTTGGGGCACTCAGCCTGGGCTAGCGGGGAGCAGGCCTGGGCCCCATGCACCTGCTCTGGGGTTGGGGGATCATGGACCTCTTGGCAGGAGGGGCCATAGCATCCCTGAATTCCTGGAAGCTGCAGGCTGAGAGGGGTTGTGGGGACAAAGGGTCTGATGGCTCAGCCCAGCATCCACCTGCTAGCTCTGCTGCAGGTGCCTTAGGCTAGGAACAGCCCGTGAGGTCCCAGCCCTCCTCTTGTCCCTGGAAGTGAAAGTCTTAGTCTATATAGTGGTTGGTACAGTTCAACTGAGTCACTCCATGGTTCTGCATCCGGGTATGGAGGACGTGCTCTGGGATGTTGCTCATGCGTCAGCATGTACAATGGCAAAGTTTAGGTGACTCAGCAGGGGGCTGGGGTCCTCACTTTGTGAATAGCCTCAGTCTGTACAAGAGCTGAGCATGGAGATGCTGTGAGTGCTGCACCCACCCCTTAGCTGGGGCACCAGCCAGAGCAAGACAGGGCACTCCGGGGCTAATGAGACTGGAACCCCCTTCTCGGAGCTCTGAAGGTCAAGCAGAGGCCAGTAAGGGAGCTCATCCCGAGGCCTCCACTGATACTGTGGGTGGTGCATCTTACTGTGGGTACCTTAGAGAAGAGGGAGAGAGACAGAGTCAGAGGTGGAAGCAGAGGTGGGGACAGAGAGGCAGAGGCAGACGGAGGCAGAGGCAGAGGCCTCTGGCATCTCCTCTGGATCTGAATGCCTACACTAGAGGGTATGGACTCATGACTCGCCCAGACTGAATTCCCTGAAGGTGCCCCTTCCAAACACCACCACCACCAAGCTGCCCTGCTCACCCACATGCATCAGGATGCTCCAGCACAGCCAGAAATATCTGTGGAAATAAACACCCAGTTCATACGTGTACATCCTTATGAGTCCCTGTAGTCCCGCATGTATGTTGTATGTGTCTCTAAACAGGTTTATTCTGAGGACCTGGCTCATCTAACTGTGGAGGTGGAGGAGTCTCATGATCTGCTGCAAGATGGAAACTCAAGAGGGCAGACGGGGTTTTCAGTCTAAAAGCCATTGGCTCCAGACCCACTGTTCAGTCCATATCCAAAGGCAGAGAGAGACCACTGGTTCTAGCTCGGGCCAGCTGGCAGGCTGAGTTCTCAACTGCCAGGGTGAGACTGACACACGGGAGAGGCCCATTTGCCTGCTCCAGGAGGTGAGCCCTTCACTATGGTAGTGTCTTGGTGGGAGGAGCCTGGGATGCCTTGTGACAGCCACAGCCTAAATGAATACACACTTAGTGCTTAATTGACCAGAACATCTGAACCCACAGAGCCCAGAGCTTGGGGATGGGAGATGGTCCCCATTGGATCAGCTGGAGTGATGGAGAGTGGGTCACTTAAGTGCATGCCTCACCCAGGCCTGTGGAGTCAACCTCCTGCAGACAGAGCGATCTGGGTGATCCATGATTGCAGCTGCACAGGGCATACCCCCGAGCTCTCCCCAGGATGTCCTGATGCTCAGCTGATAGGGGGCTCTGCCTGCGAGTTGACCAGCTGGTCACTGTCACACTACTGCCTCTGACTGCAGTCCAGTGTGTCCCTGACCCACAGCAGTGTGATCAGGTTTTTCTCTGCACCGAGTTCTCTGATACCTGTATTGGCTGAGGCTATGCAGCAGGAAAGGCAACTTACTCAGGACGAACCCCAGTCCAGATGACTCCCAGCCCTACCCTCAGGGCCACGGAGGTGCCCTGCTGTGAACATGGTGCTGTGCCAGGTGACCAGTACCCACCCTGCTGGTCCTAGAGTGGGAGTTTGGTTGGGGCCTGACCTGATCCCCTGACACCTGGGGTGCGTTTGTGACCCAGTTCCAGTTCCCGGCCACGTGGTCTGTGCATTCATTGATGTGGCAGACACAAGCTGCTCAACCTCAGCCGACAGCCACCCCCGCCCCCCGGCTCCATGACGGACTGTATCCTGCCCATTTGTAGTGAGTGCTGCGAGCCCCTCTCAAGATGGCGGAAGACGAATGGCCAATAAATACACGAAAGGTGTCCAACACCATCTTCTAGAGAAATGTTAGAACAACACTGATTTCACCTTACTCCAGAAAAAATGGCTGCCGTTCAAAAATCAAATGATAACCAACTCAAGGCTGCAAAGAAAAAGGAGCCCTTCTTCATTGTTGGTAGGCTGCAAGCTAGGACAACCACTGTGGAAATCATCATGGTGGTTCCTCAGAAAACCTCTCCTGCTCTTCCCCTCTATAAATCTCCCCAAACAGTGGGTAACAGCATATTCCAGTGTGTTCCCATGCACACCCACCACACAGCAGCACAGTTCATATCAGCTGAATCTTGCACATGGTCTGTATGGCCACCGGGAGATGAATGGATAAAGATGTGCCGTTTACACACAGTGAGTGCTACTGAGCCACTGAGAAGGACAAACTTGAATTACCTAGAGAACATAATATTGAATCAGATCAATCAGGCACACAAGCTTAAGTGTTGCATTGTTTCTATCATGTGAGAAATCCAAAATATAAAGAGAATAAATGAAGAACAGATAATAGGAAACAAGAGGGATATCTGTGCAAAAGGGGCAGTATCCAAGAAACGGAGGGGAGCTGTGCCATGGGCCAGTCCCAGCCTCCCATAATGGGCGCAACATTGTGTACTGCAAACACAGGGCAATAAGAATAAAATTTTATAAAAGCCAACAGGGCTTTGCTTCATAAGTAAATAAATCAAAGCTACATTCCTAAAAATAAAATACGCTGCCTCCAAACCACCAAAGAGTCACAACAGGCACTCCCCTCGGGTAGAGGGAAGGATAAGGCATGGTCCTTTGTTTGAAGGGGAGGCCTCCATGCCCGCCAGTCACTAAATTTCTAGGAGCTTACTGGGGCACAGGCTCCTGGGACTTAGCTGGGGTGGCCCCACCTTCTGAAGGGTGCGACCGTCTCGCTGTGGGCTGCACATACCTGCCCCCCTCTGCTCAGAAGGTCAGATGAATGTCAGGACACTCTATAAGGAACCCACAGGACACTCTATAATGGCCCCATCCACATCATATAGATTTGGTAGAGTCTTACTACACAGCTCGGACTCATAATGATCCTTCTGTCTCAGCCTCCCCAGCACTGGGATTACAGGCATGCATCACCATGCCTGGTCTTGGTGGCCAGCTCAACACACCCTGGGGTGGAACTGGTGCATCTTGTGGTGCCAGAGATCAAACCCTGGTACCTGAATTGCTTAAGCAGGCATTTGTTCTGCTGAACTATCTCACTAGCCCTCCCACCCACATTTTGATACCTAGCCCTGACAGACAGACTGACCTGGACAGAGACACAGTCTTCCCTGGGTGTCTTAGTTACTTCTCTCTTTGCTGAGACACAACGTCTAACACCCTAAGTTAAGGAGGAAAAGTTTACTTCGCTCATCATTTGTAGAGGTTCAGTTCATAATTGGCTGGCTCCACTGCAGCGGATCATGGCAAAGGGCAACCATGCATGATAGGGAAAGACAGCAAAAGCAAGAGCCTCACTGTCCTGGGTCCTCAGGGCTGGGGCGGGGCCCATCCAGTCAGGGGACTGGTCCAGCAATCACCCACCCTGAGTCCCAGCAGAACACTATGAATCTATCACACATTCCAGCCCAAGGCACCTCTCAAATCCCTGCCTGAACCTACCTGAGGCTTTGGGGGAGATATAGACTCAAGCTACAGTAGTTGGTCTCTCTCTTATAATTAGCTCTCGGCTCCACTCTTCTTTTTTTCTGACCTCCTACCCTAGGGGGAAAAAGGAGTATTTCCAAGCAGTATCAGGAAGCCTCTGGCTCCCTTACTTGTTGAGCAATGGCCGTCATGGGAAGTAGGAGGGAACAGTGAAGCATTGCTCTGCACCAAGGATGAATAAGAGTGCAAGTGAACAACAAGAGCAGGACAGTGGAGCAAAACCTCCACATGTGTCCTCAGACACAAGGCACATCGTACGCCTCATTCCACTTATTCTCTTCAGAACCCTACAGAGTCAGCATTATAATTCTTACTTTTATGAAAAGAAAACTAGAGCCCAGGAGGGGTGAGGTAAGAAGCCCAAGATCATGGAGTCTGGAGCCATGAAGAGACAGGCCTGTCTCTGAACCATGTGACAGAACCTTTCAGATAAATTCATCCTAAGCAGATGGTGTGGGAACAGCTCCCAGGGGTGCATTTGGACAGATCTTGAAGAAGGAGATTCAGTCAGCGGAGAGAGAGAGTCCTACAATGGAGGAATAATAGCAAATCAAAATACAAAAGCTGAAGGGCAATCTTGGCTCAAGGTCCAGACCAAGCACGCAAAGGGGCCAGAAACCAAAAATGTCTCCTCTGAGTTGGGACTGAGCCAGGCCCCCTCCACACGTCAGGGGTTTCCATCGGCCTGCGTGTTCAGGGCCTGCCTGGCTCCTGACATGCTCTGTGAGGGAAGCAGCCATCACCCAAGTCTCTGATGAGTGAGCCAGCCTGGAGTGGATCCCACTGCCACTCCTGCATGTTGGGCAGCTTACCTGGATGACGCTTATTTTCCTCGGGGCTAAGATAGAAGCGTCCTACAGCAATGGGAAGTTAACACCAAAAATTTGCCACTAGAGAAATGAAATGACGTTGTTAGTGGGTCCAACCTGACGTTATTCAGAGCCTGACTTGCAGGAGAAGCCAATGATGCCCCGAGCAGAGCTGACAGGTTATCCTGGCTGGAGCCCAGAAGACAGAAGTGCTGGTAGGAACACAGACAGCAAAAGCCAGGCTCATGAGAATTCAGCCAGGAAAGAGAGCATGGCTGGAAGCTGGTCCACGCACCACATACTGCACTCCAGCAACGAAAATAAAAACTGTCCCTATATTCTCCAAATCCTAACTCTTCGCAAGAGGCTGAGTTGAAGGGCACCATGGACTGGTGGATGTACTAGAGGGATTTTAGGGCAACTCAATACTTGTGATGTGGGCACTGCTCACTGCTTTTAGCAAGACTTATAATGAGAGTCGGAGCAAGAGGCAGGACAGAAATATCTCAAATTTTCAAATTTTGGACTCAAAGTGGATGTTTATGAAGTTGTGGCCAAGGAAAGTGTGGCTGCTTAAAGATGCTAGTGCCAATAAAAAGAAGCCAAGCACTTTGGGCTGCCGAGAAGAAAGGGCCTGGAGGACTTCAGGATCAGCAAGCCTCTGTCCACTGCAGACCAAGGAATGTAAACAGGTAACCCTTGCAGTAAGGAGAGAGACCCTCTGCCCTTTGCTTTAAAAAAACAGTGCCCTTAAAAATCGGTTATGCAGTATGAAGGTCAGCTCTCCAAACGCGGCATATGACGCAAGGGCCCCAGCTACCATTGCCTCTGGCAACAGAACCCGAGTCTTCCACATGTTGCTGGTTTCATGAATGGATCATGCAATGCTTGTGCAGTTGGAGAGCTTTGCACCCAGTTTCAGCATAAGGCTGAGGAGGCCAGAAAAGGAGCTCCGAGAGCGCAGCCCTTCAAGCTGAGACATCCAGCTGCCAGTGCAGCAAGGACCCCGAGAAGTCAGGGACGTCAGAAACTCGCAATCTCCACTGAGGACAGTCCCAGACACAGAGCAAAGCCAGTCCAGCAGAGAGGTGAAGTAGGCTGGAAGCAGTGAGGGTGCTGGGGAGGGCCTGCCCACACCCCAAGGTGTTTCAGCAGAGTGCCCTGTTGTGGCATGGGGAGGCACAAAACTTAGCTTCTGCCCTACTGGGTTTTAGTCTTGCTTTTATCCTACTTTTTCTACCACCATATTCTTCCCTTTTGGAATAAGAATATCTATCTGTGCCACTGTATGTGGGTGACATGTAATTTGTTTCTGATTTTTACAAGGCCTCACAGCCAAGTTTGCTTTGTGTCTCATAAGAGACTTAGACTTGGCCTTTGGGGAATGCTAAAACTGGTAGACTTTGGGGAAAGGATAGCTGTATCATGTTGGATGGGACTGTTAACTTGATGTTTGCTTGTTTGAGATGAAGTACGGGTTACAGAGATGTGCTTGGATATCAAACTGAATGCAGTGGCCAAGCTTAGTGCTCAACTTGACTGACTTGGGAGCTGCCTTTGGGCTTAGTAAAGCCCACTTCTGGGAATGCCTTTTGGGTCTGTATCTGGCCCTGGCCCTTCTCCTGAAGGCTGTCGTCCTGCTGCTTCCTAGTTGTGTCCCAGCCTTGCACTGTTGCACCATGTGTGGTGCTTTCTCATGGTGCAGACACAGCACCCTCAGCAACAGCTGTAAGGAGGTTTGTTTGGGCTCTCACAGGTGGCTGGCTCCAAGGCAGTGTGGCATGGCAGAGGACAGGCAGGCAGGGGAAGAGAAAAATCCAGAGGGAGACCCCTCCAGGCAGCACCTCAGCGGCCACCTCCTCTGACCACAATTCACCGCCTGGCATCTCATTCAGCTACACCTCACCCATAGACTTGTCCACGGAAAAGTGCCATGCACCTGTGATCCAGCCACTTCCCAAAGCCCCACTTAAGAGAGAATGCAGCATGAGGGACCTCTAGACAGAAACCAAACAGCGTCTTTCCAGTGTGATGCTTCTGCCCTGGTACCAGACAGTCATGGACTGAGTCCTCTGAAACCATGGGTCACATACACCACATCTTTCTGTGAGCTGTGACACCAATTGCCTGGCCCCTGCACTGAATGCTACCTAATGGAGCATCTACTCCAACATAGGAGCATTCAAACATGTGTTGTAGGCATCGATCTGTTGCCTCACTGCTTCAATCTGGTGGTGCCTTCATCCCACCACAGGGACAAACTGAAGTGCCCAAGACCTGACAGAAAGTGCATAGGGAATGGTGTTAGAGACTTGTGCTTCCCAATGCTGAGAACACCCGATAAACTTGACTTTCACTGGACCTCTGGGCATGGCAGGGTCTGAAAGTCACTTAAGAATCTGTATGTCCTGAGGCTAAAAAGTTGTAGTGTTAATGTTGTGACATGGAAGGTTCTGGAAGAGGATGTAGAAACAGTTGACACAATTTGGAGGGAGAGCACATGCAATGAGGAAGGCCAGGCAGGGCACCACTGAACTTCCAGGGCATGTGAGGTGCACAGTCATTAGCACAGCTCTGTGGTAGACATGCTCTTCCCATCCAGTCTGGCTCTCCATTTACCTGATTCTTGTTGTTATCCAGCAGCTATGACAGATGGTGGTGTCCAGGCTAGGGAAAAACTTCACATTTCTGCCAATAAAGCCAGCCAGAAATGCAGTGAGGTCACCACTGCTGGCCAATTAGTCCGGTGTCCTTGAGTTTGCCTGTGACACGGAGCTTGGGCAGCAGCCTCCTTTCCAACAACAGGGTCAAAAGACACAGACCTCTTTGTGAACATGAGGCAGAAATCAGCAAGTGTTGCTGACAATCACAGCCATGTATGGCAGGAGCCTATGGGGACTTAATTATATAGTGTATCCAGATGACCAGCCTTGTGACATAAATGCAGAGAAAATGAAAATGGTCCATGCTGTGGGAGGATGGCTCTGTTAAACTCAGTGCCGTCCCTAGGGTAAAACCCAGAGACTCTCTGCTTACTCTGCAGAGCTGATGGGTAACAGCAAGAAATTGCTGTGCTCCCAAGGAACCTGCCACAGCACAGAAGGACCAGGCCTGGAACTAAGCCTCACACCAAGCTATTTCAGCCTCGTCCATGCTCTGGGCACCGTTTGCACAGAGAACCCTGTTTCCTATCTTCACAGCTCAGAAACCACTAAAGCATAGAGTCCACACTGAGACCCCTCCATGTAGCTTAGAGCAGGGCACAGGACATGGTGACCAGTGCCTTGCACCAGGACACGCAATGTCCACCCTTGCTTTTACCATCACAGATCTGTGCTCTCCAGACTCTGTTCTCATGGCCCTTGTGGAGACTTCAGTGCAGCCCCAGACCAGCTAGGCATGGAGAGCTGAGTTCCACTCCTGCCTCTGGGCCATGGGAGCAGTGCCTGCTGCACATGGCTGCAGTGAGGAATTGATCAAACCAGGGTGAGACCACGGTTTCCTCCTGCAGGTCCTGGGGAGGCTGGAGCAGTGGAGGGAGGAGGAAGGAACCATCGTGAACTCCAAGCTTCCCCTAGGATGGACACAGACCCCCTGTGCATAGCTCTCATACAGCACTATCCCACATATTCTGGGCAGGAGCCATGCAGTCCTCACATCACAAACAGGGACACTGCAGCCCTCAGCAGTGACCAGAGTTGGCCAGGTGCCACAAGAGCTTGGAAGGTGAGGCAGGAATATTCTTGGAAGGGGGCTTCAGAAAAGGAAGGAATGAGAGGATGCCAAGCTTCTCTCTACATGGCTGCCCAGCACCGCGTGGTAATGAGGCAAGATAGAGCCCTCAAAACCTCCATGGCTGAAGTCTTGTAAGAGTCACAGGAAAAGCACACCCCACTGTGGCCGCCTTATCCTGCCTCAGTGGTAGGCAACAGAGCTACACAGGAGATGCTGACAATAGAAGGCCTGGGAGTCGGCCAGCAGAGCATAGGCAGAAAGAGCAAAAGAGAGGAAGAGGTTTGGGAAGCAAGAAGAAAGGCACGCACATGCGTGCTCCCACACATGCCTGAGTACATGCACAGGAACATGCTTGCTTACCTACTGACGTCATGCATATGTGGATGAGAAGATAGGTGGCCAGAGTGGCTCTCCTCCAGGTGCCTGGTCATCTCATGTCCCTCAAGGTGATGGCCAGCCTTTCAGGTGACCCAGTGTGGTCAAGGTAAACAGTACCCTGGGTCTGGTCAAGGTCAGAGTCTAGGCCTGAGTAGGGGAAGCACTAACTATGCCTGCACGTGGGCCTCTACTTCACTAATTCTTTCTTTTCTGTAATTATGATGATGAGCCTCAAAATCTGTGTGATCTGCTCTAGGTCATAAACTGAGAAGTGGCACACTGACAGCAGAGCCCAGGTCTGCATAGTCCCAAGGTCCGAGCCCTTTCCCTGAAAGCCACAGCCCCAGCACAGGAATGGGCTTATGTTTTTTTCTTGTAAACCCTAAGACAGCAATGAGCATGCTGCAAGTACTCTACTCGGCATGCTTGCCTTCTGCCATGGCTGACCCTCCCTCAGTGACACTGTGGACCCAACAGGTGAGGAAGCAGAGCCTCTAGGGTACGATGCTAGCTGCAGAGGACACGTCAGGCAGCCAGAGGCAGCGGCGCATAAGTGGAGCCTGGACTGTCTGCTTCAGTCCCTAACAGGAGGACTGCCACCCTGTAGCCCGGCACAAGCCCCACAGCCGACACCCACTCAAACCAGCGCCCATCTGGATCTTGCTTCTGCACAGGCAACAGGCAAGACAAAAGTCCAGCAGAGCAGTGCAAGGTGTTCCAGGACTCCCACTTCTCAGGGTCCAAGGAGGCGGCACCTCCCCCATCTGAGGCAGCAGTGCATGTCCATCTGCACTGGCTGAAGGGAGGCGAAGGGACCATTGGGCAACTCCTAGTGTTAATGACAAAGCTGCGAGAATGTCCCCAGGCCAGTCAGCTGCCAGCTTCCCAGGGGAGGAAGTGATATCTCCTAAGTGTTAAAAATAAACACAGAGACAGTGCTGCCTTCCTTCCTTCTGCTCACCTTTCCAAGGGGGAGAAAAGGCAGAGGATGATAACTGGCCCCGGCGCAGCTAAGTAAAGTAACACAGATCTGCTGCTCCCACCGCTGTGAAAGCTGAGAGTCCGAATTTTATAGGGCTTGGAGAGACTCTGACCACAGAAATAGACTGCCACCCCCAGGGAGACCCTAAATAAGACAACAACCCCCAGTACGCCCGGCACAGGTGCGGTCTCCATTCTAGCCTAATTGGCCGGGGCAGGCAGAGACAACTCTTGCCTCACTCCCGAGTGAGGCCTCAGAGACGGCTCCCAACAGCCGTGAAGTGCCATTTGTCTCAGTGATTCTGTCAGAAGCAGAACCTTACAAGGGCGTAATCAGACAAGCAGGCTGCAGTGCCCTGTGGGAGAGGAAGGAGGCTTTGTGGAATCTGACCAATGAGGGCCTGATCAGTCATGGTTGCAGCTGTGCCCAGTGCCATGTAGTGTTCACCGTGCAGGAGCCAGCCGTGGGCACAAGCACCCCTGGGGAAGGGACCATGATGGTAGAAGGCAGCAAGCAGGCTGCTGGGGAGCATTGCACCGTCACCGTTGCTGTCACTGGTGCTTCACACCTCCACACTCACAGACATACGACAGAGGCCTGCAAAGCTCCAGGCCCTTTGCAGTGCAGACCCTCAACCTGTGGGACTCTGGGCTTCCCCATGGACCCTCCAGTGTGAGGTCTCTGTCCCCACTTCCTGGCCTGACCAGCGGCTGCTCTTCCCAGCTCTCAGCCAGGAGAGGGACCCAGGTTCCCACTCTTCCTCCATGGGGCCTCCAAGAGCAACCCCAAGACCCCTGCTGTCTTAGGAGCTGTGACACTGACCGCTAAAGGGGAAGGATCTTGGTCAGCGATGTGGTTCGCCATCCCTGAGGACCAGAGCACACAGACGGCAGGGGCAGTGGTGGGCAGCTCAGCCACCAAGCCCAGGGCAGCTCAACTGCATTATCTCTTTTATGGGATTAAGAAAATAGAATTTACCAGGGTAATTTTTTTTCAGGATTTAAAATGATAAAATATGCTTTATGGATTATGTGATAGATGTCATCTTACAGATAATAAAATCTGTGTATTTGCATGTACACACAAATACATGTGTGTGTGCATGAAGAACCCAAAGCAGAGTGGATGTCTAGAACATGTGTGTTAAGCATTTATATGTAATGCATGTGCACGTAGCAAGCATGTTCCAGGCTAGGGAGACAGCCCAATGGCGCAGTACCTGCCTGGCAAGCACAAGGTCTCAAGTTTGATTTCTGGTACCAAAAAAAGCTATTTAAAAAGTGGTATTAAAAACCTGCTATACCAGTGGTTTCTAAAATAAAATTTTGCATAACTAAGAAAAAGTCAGTCTGGCCAACCAGTAGTGGCCCCTGGATGACATGACACATTGTGAAAATGATGAACAATTCTTGGGCCATGCTGAGCCCCAAAGCTGCACTCAGGCCATGGCTGGTCTTGCTGTGCTCTGTCTTCTAGCTGCCCCATGAGCGGGGCACTGCCTCTTGGCAGGCAGGACCTCTAAAGCTGTCCTGTTCTGCTCACACTGTGCTCCCTTGAAACAGGCCAGCACTTGGGCAGTCAGAATTCTGTGGAGGGAGAGAGGGCTTGCGTGGGCATGTAGACTGGCCTGGCTTAGTCTTTTTTGTTCCCAAATATAGAAATGCAAGGTGAAGCAACAAGAAGAACAACATGCACTACTCTGAGGAGGGGGAGAAGAAGCACTTCCTTCTTCTAGGAGCAGAGAGGCAGCCAGGTGGCCCAGCATGGGAGACGGAGATGAAACAGATGCTACAAGCAGCATGCGGCAGGCATGGATGGCCGAACCTCGGAGCGAATACTCTGGGCCAGGGAAAGAGGGCTGGGAAGAGGACCCCAGAGGGAAACCGTGCTCTCCCTGAGTACCTGAGTAGAGAGCTGAGAGTCTCCTTTCAAGTCAGAAGTCCATACTGACTCTGGGAGTAGATATGAGGCCTTCACCCACAGAAAAAGAAAAGGACAGTAAGCTCCAGAAAGAAAAACTGGATGGAAGTAAAAAGTGATAATAACTCAAAGAAACAGGTATCTGCACAGAAAAGCCCGACAGCCCGCATGGCCATAAGATTGCAGCCAGTCAGAGCCAGCAGCACCACTGCTCCAGGGCCCATGTGAGGAAGGCCTGACTGTCCTTGGTCTCAGAAGAAGTGGCCAATACATGGTCCAGAGAGGGTGCACTTCGTCCCACAGCATCCATATGGCCCAGGCTCTGGTCGAGGCCAGCATTTGGCATTGTCACTGTCGTTGGTTTCATCACTCCTACACGTAGGCACATTGTAGCATCTTATGAAGGTTTAATTTCCCTTCTGCGGTGACTAGTGCTGTTGAGGGTCTTTTCCTGCACTAGTTTCCAGCTGTGGGTCCTCTTTAATGAAAGGTCTGTTCACACCTTGTGCCCACTCTGGAGCTGAACTGCTAGCTTTTCATATTCCCTAGACCACAGGCTCCTGCTGGACAGCAGACAAGCATGTCATTGCAGGACCTTTCTCCTACTCTGTCACTTGTCTTTGTATCCTCTCAACAGATCCATTGCAGAGCATATTTTTAATTTTGATGAGTCTTAATTCATTATGGTCTCAGTTTTGGTGTCAAGCCTAAAAACTTCTGAAAGAATCCCAAGCTCTGAACACTTTCTCAAAGATGTATAGTTTTACATTTGAATCTATGACCCATTTGAGTTAACTGGCATATGTGGTGTGAGGCCTGGGGCTCTGCATTAGCATCATTCTTCAGAGAAACTGAACCAGAGGAACACCTTGCAGCAGGGTCAGAGGTTGTCTGTAGGTAGGAGAGCCAGGAAGGCAACAGCAGCTCAGCTGAGTACTCTGAGCGAAAGCCCCAGAATGAGACAGAGGCCCGGAGTGCAGCCTCAGCCCAAGACCCCAAAGCCCTAGAAAGCAGCAGGCTTGAGCCCAAGTTCAAAGGCTAAAAAACATGGAAGTGACAGGTGACAACAGCAGTGCACACCGAATAGCAGGAGAGTACCACGGACATGAGCTGTGTCCTCTTCTAACTTTTTGTTCCATGCAGACTCCAGCCCCTGGTGACCCCACATCCAGTGAAGGACTCTGCTCAGCCCCTTCTGTCACTGCCATCCCTCTCCTTTGGGGATAACCTCAAACATGCACTCCAGGAGACAGCCTTCACCAATGTTATAGGCCTTCCTCAACCCAGCCACAGGGAAAACAAAATTTAACTATAGAGACCAGGAAGTTTATTTTATCTATGAACATCCAATTGCTTTGTCTCCATTACTTAAAAAGACTGTCATTGTACTGGAGAGACAAGTAAGACAAGGTAGTTAAGATAATTTCAGAAACAAAGGAAAGTAAAAGGATTCACTTTACCTGATTTCCAGATGTAATATATGGTTGCAGTAAATGAACTTCTGTCCTCACAGGGGAAAGACATGCACACCAGTGGATATGTGGAAGGCCTCGGAATCATCCTACACAAGACTTTTTTTTGTGGACCTGGGGATTGAACTCACACCCTTGCACTTGTCAGAAAAACACTTATTCTACTGAGCCATCTCCCCATCCCCATATGCAAGATTTTTTTTTACAAAGATGTACAAATCATTCAACAGTAACAAAATGAATCTCAACCCAAACTTCACACCGTCTACAAAAATTAACTCAAAATAGATCTTAGAGGGCTGGAGCGATAGCTTAGCTGTCTAAGCACCTGCCTGGCAAGTATAAGGACCTGTGTGCAGTCTCTGGTGCCACATGCTGTGCTGGACCCAGACTCCCTGGCGTGCTGTGCCAGCCTTGAAGCCGGGCATAGTGGTGCCTATTTGTAATCCCAGGGGTGGAGAGGCAGGAAAATCACTATGAGTCTAAACTGCATAGTGAAACTCTATACCAAATAAATAAATAAATACTTTTAAATTGATTCTAGATTTGAATAAGAGACATAAAACTCTAAAAAAAAAAAAAAAACAAAATCTTAAGAATATTGGACATGGTTAAGAGGATTTTGTTGTTACTTTTGTTTTCATTTTTGCTTTTGTTTTTTGTTTTTTTTTTTTTTTTGGTACCAGGAATCAAATTCCAGACCTCCTGCTTGCCAGGCAGGAACTGTTCCACTGAGCTACATTTCTGGTCCATCTAAGAGTTCTTAAGTATGACATCAAAATCATAATCAAAATATAATCCATTTAACTATATCAAAATTTAAAAAATCTATCTCTGAAACTTTCAAAATGAATGTAAAAAAAGACCAAAAGATTGAAAACAAAATAGACCATAGGACTACCAGGTAACCAACACCTCTTTTCTAGTTTGTGCAGTGTTTTACTGTTGTAACCATAACATTATTACACTCAAATGCCTTGTCAGGAATTTCCTACGTTAGTAAACATTAGGGTTAACTAGAAACGCAGAGACCAAGCCACACACTCGTGCACACATGCCACAGATACTAGCAGTGTCATGGCTTGCCAGTCTCTAAATTATCTAAAGTAACAAAGGAGTGGGGCAGACCAGGACCCGTGTCCAGGGTCCACCACGACCAGCACTTCCTGTCAACATCACCCAGCAAAACAGCCCCTTGTTTAGCCTGAGGTTTCAGCACCCGGGACAGCGCCCTACAGGCTCCACAAATGATGGCGAGCTTGATTGAGTGCCTTGATGCTGGCAAAACTCCCTTTCCTTCTGTCACACAATTAGTCTTTCCCTCCGTTCTTCTTTTACCACTTGTTGTCTCCAGGAAACTGGCACTTTCAAAAGCCACATTTACATATGAAATCAATAAGATTAGCACATTTATTGGTATACTGTGCAAAGAAAGTATTGTCACATTACTGAAAAAAGGCAGAGGAAGCGTTTTTGGCACACCCATTTGAAGAGAGTACATGGTCTTCTGGCCTCCCTTAGCAGGGGGACACAGCCTGCTGTATTTGCTGGTTTAGGCTCCCAGTCTCTGCCCAGCCAGGGTCAGTCTTGTTAGGGTTGTTGCCCTCTCGTCAGTCCTCTGCTTTCTTTTCATTATTTTTATTTTCTCCCCTCCTTTCTTTTTTTCACAGATGAGAAGCATGGTTGATCTACCACATATGCTGATCACATAAACCTGATCAACCACAGAACTAGAACCACCTACATCTCATTTGCCCCTAGTATTGATCTGTCCATCTTCTTGTCCACAGTAGGTGTTATCAAAATTGTTTTGCTTACTGCATTTTTATATTCATTTTAAAGTGGTTTATTTTGTCTGGTGGAAAGAAATATCTCCCTTCAACTACAGATCTTTATCCTCATAAAACTGAAAAGAAGCTGAGGCCTGGACAGCAAGGCTGTTTCCCCAAACTCCAGCTCAGGGCAGCAGCAGAGTTGGGACCCCACATGGGACTCTAGCAAGCAGCTGAGAGCAATTCCACTCTAGCCGCCACATTAGGGACACAGAGCCAAATGCTCCCTTGAAAACTGCTCAGCTTCTTTCTTTAGAGAACTGGAATGTGCCCCTCTTTTGAGCTTGAAAAGAAGGCACTGCAAGAGTTAGCTGTGTGACATAGCCACGCCCTGTATCTACAATGCCCTGCACCTAGGACAGCCTTTCTTGACTCAGCAGGACAAGTCAGAAGACAGTTGGATGAAGACGATCCTGTTGGCTCAGCAAAATAAATCACTTTAAAATGAATAGAAAAATACAGTGAGGAAAACAATTTTTAAAAAATGTTGACAACACTTACTATGGATAAAAATGTCAACAAATCAATACTTAAGATACATAAATACAGAGAAACTGATGGCTAGCTTAGTAGTCTTTGGGAGCACTACCTGGTAAAAAAAAAAAAAAGTAGCCCTGGACAAGTACAAGTCCAGCAAACTACACACAGGCTCTGTATAGCAAGGAACAACAAGAGGCTGATAGAAGAAATCAAGAAAGAAATAAACACAGAGTTGTTTTGTGTTCTAGGATTGGAAGATTCCATAAAACAAAGAGTTGTTTCTCCTAAAATTGATTTATTAAAAAGTTGGTCTATAAATTTAACACAAAATTCAATAAAGATCCTAATAAGAATTTTGTGTACGAATAAACTTATTCAGAAATTACTAGAGAATGGCAGTGGATCTAAACTAGTTCAACTAATTTTTTCAAAAGCAAAAGGACACTAAGTACTCACACTCTCTGATGCAAATGCTTCTTATAACATGATAGTGATTGGGCAGCATGGTGTTTGTAGAAGAACAGACACAGAGATCGATGGAGCTGAGTGGAGCACTGGGGACTCACCTTCAGAATGTAGCAAACTGATTGTAAGCAAATACATAACGGTAGTTCAGTGGACTCTAAACATCCATATGAAAAAGGACGTTCATGCTTCATACAACATACAAAACTCAGCTGAGAATGGATCACAGATCTAAGTATATCGCAAATTTACAAGGCTTTTCCAGCAATGTGTAGAGTTAAGCTTTTGAGCTGGATTAAGTAAGTACTTTCTAGATATGATACAAAAAATGTGTTCCACACAGAAACATAAATTAACTGACCATCACTAAAATTAAAAATTTTGCTGTGCAAGAGTATTGTTAAAAGATTGAAAAGACATTCCATAAATGAGAATACAGTATTTATATTTGATAAAGAATAGAGAACTGCCAAACTCAAAACAAGAGGTACAATTTAAAAGTGGGCAAAAGACTATGACAGACAGACACTTCACCAAAGACGCTTAACACCAGTAGCAGGAAGAAAAATACAAGCCCACAATGATAAATCATTACACACCTATTCAAACTGCCAAGTTGCTAAATCCTGGCAATATGAAGTACTAGTGTTTATGCAGAGAAACAAGGCTCCACTAAGGCACTCCTAGTGAGGATGCAAAAAGGCACAGCCATTCCAAAAAATGCTTTGGCACTGCCTCAGACACGAGAATGCATATTACCACATGGCCTCATAATCCCACTCCTAGGGGCCCACCCTGAAGAAGTGGAAGTGAATAAGCAGAGGATTCTGTAATATGTGTGTTTGGCTTCTTTTTCTATAGCTTCCCTATGGAAAAATAGGGATCAATTACAATGTGACTCAACAAGGGAATGAATAAACACACAGCAGTCTGTCCCACAGTGGAAATATAGTCAAGAGTGAAAAGGAGTGAACTCCTTACCAATCCATAATAATGTAGATGGCTATCAAAAGTGTTACACTAAACAACAGCAGCCAGACTCAAAGGATAATTTTCCATCTGACTTCATTTTTGTGACCTTCTAAGAAAGGCAAAGCCCTGCTGGGTGCCATCAGAGGTGGACACAAATGCTGGCCACTGGCCACTCAAGGCAGAGTTTCCCAGAGCACTTAAGTGAGCAAGACCTTCCGCGAGCTGCCCACAGCTCTGCATAAGCTGCCGCCCGAGAACACAGCTAGGTGTTCCGTGGGTTTCCTAGCAGTCAGTGTAAACACAATGTCTTTAATGGCTCCAGCTGATGACCACCCACAGTCAGCGAGAAGCTTCATGGGAGCGGTGATCCAGCTGGCTGCTCCCAAGAGGATGCTGGGGCAGCGAGAGGAAGTGCACCCCATGGGTGTACATGCCAGCTGACTTAGACTTTCCTGCAAAGCATCTGATATACAGAGAATAGTATGATATGTATGAAATCCCAGAAAAAAAGAACATGATCAACAACAATGTTTACGTTACCAAATTTCCATTCAAGTGCAAAACCAAAGCAGGTAGCCTCCAAGAGCCTCTGTCATTCTGCAACTCTGTCTCAGCAGAGCTTCATATTTTGTGCCCAACATTTGTTGTCCTTATTTGCACTGAGAACTCCTCTGTTTTGATAAATCTGAAGAGGTCCACCCCGACTTTCAACACTGCTGCTCTTTCTGCTCTGTCCTTCACAATGAGATTGCATGGAGCCCCGTTCTACTCTTGTTGGTCTCAGTTTCTCTTTAGCTTCATGATGGGAGTGCTGTCCTTGGAAGCTTTGCAATCAGGGTGCCCTCCTCAGAAGCCTCGCTATCAGGGTGCCCTCCTCAGAAGCTTCATGATGAGGTGCCCTCTTTGGAAGCTTTGCGAGCAGGGTGCTGTTTTCAGAGCCAGCTCCAGTTCACACTGTCTCTGTAATTATGCCTAGTCTGCCAAATGTCTTTCATCTGTCATACTTTTTCCACTTTTATTTTTATTATTTTATTTTTCAAATACACTAAGGCTTTGAAAACATTTTAACCATATATTCATCAGATGGTACACACAAAAAAGAAATAGATAAAAATATAATTAATCAAATGCAAATTAAAGAAAGCCATATGTTCAACTCAACAGATGTACAAAAATAATTTTATCAAATTAAAGACCCATAATGATATTTAAAATATTTAGCAAGTTGGATTAAAAGAGACAAAATGTAGCTATAAAAAAATTCTGCAATAAGCCCACTGTCATGTCTATATATGTATACATACATGCAAACCTACATCCATACAGTGTTTCACACATAAGCACTCATTCCAGCATTATTCGTAATAGCCCCCAAGTTAAAAAAAAATCCAAACTGTCACTAAATGATGAATAAACATAAGGTGTTATGATCATGTAATGGAATATTATGTAGCTCTAAAAAGCAGCAAGTACCGGTGCATCCTGGAATGGGGGTAAGGCCACTTGCTGCCCTGCCCTACACATCCAGGGACACTGTGTCCTCCAGAATAGCATCTTCCCAGCATGACCAGCACCCTGGAGCTGTGCAACTGAGAAGCCCGCAGGTTTCTCAAGAACCAAAGGGGCCACAGGGCCAAGGGTGAGCCCCTGCCAGCTGTGCTTTCCCACTAGGATGTCCTTTCCTTGGTTTTACTAAACCTGACCTTTCATTGAGCCCCACGGAATCCACTTCTAATAAGCACGGCGGCTGGGAGGGGATTAGCCTCACAGAACCAGAATGTGGTGCTCATCTGATGATTGCAGGGAAGGAGGCTTTTGGTCAGTGAGCTGGAGCTTGCGGCCACCATGCTCTGCTGCATCCCTCTGGGAGCTCAGAGCCTTTCTGACTGCCCATGGACCTTGGAGTGCAGAAGATTTGTTCATGTCCGGAGCCTCTCTTCGCCCTGGGTGCCTGTCTTCTGCTCTCCTCCCGATGCGTCTCACTATGCAGCCCTGTCTAGGTTCATCCATCTTTGGGTGACACAAACCAGAGAACCTCTCTGCCACCAAGGATGGGGAGGCCTCTGAGGTCCCTCCAAAGTCCCGATAATGGGCACCAAATCCAGTCATTAAAAGAGGCAATACCCTCGGCCACCAGCCTCCTCCAACAAGCTCATGAATGATGGAGGAAAGAGCTTCCTGTTTTAATTAATTGAATCTTCAAATTCATTCAATCCTATAAAAAATTAGCAGGCATCAAAACCTTTTCCACCAAACTAGGCAAAAATATGGTGATGCCCTTGGCTACAGAAAGCAGACTAGAAGTAGATCAGGGCTGCAGGGCTGTCCCCAGACAAGAGCGAGCCCTTCATCACCTACATGAAGTTGGGATGCAACCCAGGCCCCAAGGCAGCACTGGCTGGGCTGGGTTCTCCATGCCAACTCATGCCGACTCATGCCCGATCCATGACTCTTGCTGGCCACAAAGTCACCTCAACCCTTACCACCTACTGTCTCCCAGGCCTCACCTGACCAGCTGATGGGGGCAGCTCATTCCTTCCAACTGGCAGCCAACTCAGACCAAGAATGGGTTTGGAGCACCTCATTCTCTACATGCAAAGGAAGAATCTCTTGTCTTATTTGCACAGTAAAATGAATTCAAGTTGGGCATGATAGCACATACCTACAACCCCAATACTAGAGACTGAATCAGGAGAACACAAGTTCAAGTGCAACGTGGGATTTAGCAAGATAGTAAGACTCTGTGTCAAAAATAAGAAAAAAGGATGTATCTCAGTGTGAAGGCCCTGTGTTAAATCCAGAAATAAATTTCAGGTCTAAATAGGAAATGTAAGAAAGAAAAACTCTTTATGATGTTGGATTAGTTAAAGATTTCTTAAATTAAATAACATCCTGCAGAACAATCAGTAGATCACAGATAAAATTTAAGAAGAAATTAAACAATATTTACAATCAAATGAAAATGCAGATACAATTTACCAGAACCTGTAGGATGCAATAAAAGCTATCTTAGAGGAAAATTTACAGCAATGAATTGTCACATCAGGAAAACAAAACGAGCACAAATAAACAATCTTATGCTGCACCTTAAGCTACTAGAAAAAGAACAAGTCAAGTTTAAAGCCCAAAGAAGGTGGAAAATTATAAAGATCAGAGCAGAAATTAATGCAATGGAGATGAAGAAACTTATACAAAGAATTAATGAATCAAACAGTTGGTTCCTTGAAAGAATAAAATTGATAAGCCCCAAGCCAACTTCATCAAAAGAAGGAAAGAAAAAATTTAAATCCATGCAATAAGGAATAAAAAGAGCAAAATGACTACAGACCTATAGAAATTCAGATCATCAATATCTACTTCCAAAATCTTTACTCTCAGAGGATAGGAAATGCAGAAGAGATGGACAGATTCCTAGATGTATATGAATTACCAAAGCTGAATCAAGAAGATATAAAATTCTGAATAACCCAATATGTCAATGAAATTAAAAATGTAATCAAAACACCTACCAACAAAGAAAAGCCCAGATTCTGATGGATTCACAGCTTAATTCTACGTGAAACTTAGAGAAGATTTAATGCCAACTCTTCTCAAACTCTTCAGTGAAATTGAAAGAGAAGCAGTTCTCCCAAACTCATTCATGGAGGCAAGTATTATTCTAATACTAAAACCAGAGAAGGACCCAACCAAAACAGAACTGCAGACCAATATTCTTAATCAACATAGATGTAAAAATCCTCAATTTAAATACTACTGAACAGGGCCAGCCAGATAGCTCAGTGGACTAAAGGGCTTACTTAGGTAGAGCACAGTGGCTAGGGTTTAATACCCAGTGTGCCATTACAGTCCTGCCCCCACAGCGCACTGAGATGGAGATTGAGACTAGGCATGGTTGCATACACTTATAATCCCAGTGCTTTGGGAGGCTGAAAACAGGAAGATCGCTATAAATCTGATCTGTGTAGTGAGACCCTGGAGACCCTATACTAAATACAATATATATATATATATATATATATATATATATATATATATATATACATGCATGCATATATACATATATACTATCAAACAGAATGCAGACTTTCAAGATTACACATCATGACTGAGTGGGTTTCATCACAGGGATGTAGGGATGGTTTAATATGTGCAAATCAATAATTATGAAACAGCACATCAACAGAGCCAAAAGCAAAATAACATGGTCATCTCAATAAATATAGAGAAAGTTGTTGGCAAAGTCCAACACTCACTCATGATTTTTTTTAAAAAACCTGCAAAAAACTGAAATACCTCTGCTTGGTAAAAGCCATCTATAACAAACCCACAGCCAACATCATACTGAATGGACAAAAACTGAAAGACTTCACTTTAAAATCAGGAAGAAGACAAGGATGTCCACTGTCACCACTCCTATTAAATATAGTGCTGGAAACATTATCCAGAGCAATTAGGCAAGAGAAAGGAATAATAATTTGAAGGGAAGAAGTGAAATTACCATTGTTGGGGCAATCCCATTTCTGGGCCCTCTTCTGTCCCTTTCAGACAGAAGCTTTTTTTCAATAAGTTCTTCTTACTCATGTCATTATTCACATATGACATGATACTCTACATAGAAGACCACAAAACTCCATTAAGAGACTTGTAGATTTAATAACCAAATTCAGTAGTGTAGCAGGATACAAAGTTAACACTCAAAACTCAATAGCATTTCTACACACAAACAATGAATGCGCTGAGAAAGAAACTATGGAAACCATGCCTTTCATAATAACACTTAAAAATAAAATACTTAGGAAACAATCTCACAAAGGAATCAAAGATTTTTTTTTTTTTTGGCAGAACCAGGGATTGAACTCATGCCCTAGTGCTTACCAGAGAAGCACTCATTCCACTGAGCCATCTCCCTGGCCCCAGAATCAAAGATTTATACGGAGAAAATTACAGTACTCTGCAAAAAGAGATTGAAGAGGATTTCAGAAAATGAAAAGATATTCCTTGCTCCAGGATAGAAAGAATCAACATTGTGAAAATGGCCATACTCCCAAAATTGCTATACAATTCAATGCCATCCTAACTGAAATATCATTAGTATACCTCACACAACTAGAGAAAATATTCCTAATGTTCATTTAGAATCAGGTAAGACCTAAAATAGCAAAACCAATCCTGGGTAACAAAGAAAAGCCAGAAGTTATCAGAATACTTTACTTGAAGTCATACTATAAAGGTACTGTGATAAAATCAGAATGATGGGGGCTCGGGAGATAGCTCAGTAGAATAAGCATTTGCCTGGCAAGTGCAAGAGCCTGAATTCAATCCCCATTCCACTTTTTAAAAAAAGGAAAAATCAGCATGGTACTGGCCAAATATCTTAGGTGCTGACCTGAGGATTAATGGAACAGATTAGAAGATGCAGGCACAGCTACAAACACACTCAGCCATCTCATCTCTGACAAAGGGGCCAGATATGTTTGTTAGAAGAAATGCAGCCTTTGTAATAAATGGTGCTGGAAAAATTGGCTTTCCACATACCAAAGACCAAAATTATACCCATGTCTATCACTATATACTAAACTAAAGTCCAAATGGATCAAAGATTTAAATATTAAAACAGAAACACTAAATCTAATGGAAGAGAAAGTCGAAGACATAGAGGTAGGCAGAGTTCATGAACAAAAACCAAACTGCATAGAAAATACTTAACCAACAACTGGGATCTCATCTTTTTTCAAAGTTTCTGCATGTCAAAAGAAATAACTAACAAAGTAAAAAGAAAATCCATGAATTGGGAACATATTTTAGCTGACTGCCTTTCAGACAAAGGGCTTCTATCTAGAATATATAAAGAATTTTTAAAAATCAAGCCTTCAAAATTCAAAGACCCAATCAAAAAATGGGTATCTGAGATGAATACATATTTCGCAAATGAAGAAATACAAATGGCAAATAAATATATGAAAATGTTCAACATCACTGGTCACTTAAGAAATGCAAATTAAAATAATACTGAGATTCCATCTTACCTCAGAAAGAATTGATATCATCAAGAAGTCAACCGATAACAAATAATGGAAGGCCTGTCCGGAAAAAGGAGCCCTTCTCCACTGCTAGTGGGGTATAAACTGGTACAACCGCTGTGGAAATTAGTATGGACATCCGTAAAAATCTGGGATTAGAAGTACCATTCAACCCAGCTATTCACCTCCTAGGTATGTTTCCAAAAGAACTGAAAACATCATATCACAGTGATATATGTGCATCTATGTTTATAGTAGCGCAATTTGTCATATCTAAATCTTGGAAACAACCCAAATGCCCATCAAATGAGGAATTGATTTAAAAAAAATAAAATATGGTATTTTTACACAATTTGATTATTTAAAAAAAGGTAAACTTGAGGCTTTTATAGGTAAATGGGTGAAACCAGAGACCATACTTGTAGGTGAAACAAGTCAGACCTGCATGTGCAAACATCA
This sequence comes from Ctenomys sociabilis, assembly GCA_004027165.1. Taxonomy (NCBI): domain Eukaryota; kingdom Metazoa; phylum Chordata; class Mammalia; order Rodentia; family Ctenomyidae; genus Ctenomys; species Ctenomys sociabilis. Next base: position 14,689 of record PVKA01000336.1, on the reverse strand, counting down.
TATTGCCTCACCAGTGTAAGAACCTGGAAGAATAAATAGAATCTGGAAGGGAAAGAATCTGTTCAAAGGGAAAGAACAGCTGAGATGAGAAAAAAGACCCCAAAAAAGAAGGAATGAAAGGGAAAAGATTTCTACTGGTCTATTGAAAGTAGAAGTTAATGCTTAAATTTCCTTTTCTCCTTTTCAATTTTTTATAACTTTTCAACTGATTGTTCATGCTTATATCTGGTAATCTAAACAATTAATTTTAAGATGACACTATGCAATATAACAACCATTGTTGAATTCTTATTATTTTGTGTAATGAAATTCTATCATTTTAATGGATATTTTTACTAGATTTTATTCTCTTTAGAAAACAAAATAAATTGAAAAATAAAATAAAAGTTGGTTAATCAGACTCCATCAGAGCTAAGAACTCAAAATATGGCTTTCTAAAAGACGCTCTTCAGGGGATGGAAAGGCTGGCCACGGGCCACAAGGGTGCATTTGCACACAACAGCTCTCAGGTCCGCTCCACCAGCTTCCCCCATGTTCACTAGCCATGCATGTGCAGCCAGGCATGGTGTGCATGCCTGAAACCCACCACTGAGGAGGCTGAGGCAGGAGGAGCGTTGTGGACACTTCCCTCAATGTCCCCAGATCGCTGCCCACACCCCCTGATGTGCAGCACGCCAGACACCAGGACCTGAATGAGTCAGACAGAGCTCTCCATGTGTGGAGTCCTCATTGCTGCAGTGGGAACTAAGCTTCCCTGGAAACAGCCAGCGCAACAGTGTCCACCACTCCTTGGCCCACCTGCATGCCTCATGGACATCTCCACAGAAGAGTCCAGAACTGCGTCCCTGCCACCACATCCATTTATACCCAGTCTCCTGACAGCACCCTGCTTTCAGCAGCATGCACAAACCACTCAGCATGACCTCTGAACACAAAGATAGAGGGCCAGGGCCTGACTAGGAGCTGCCTCTCCCTTCCCCAGGGCCTGCCCAGCCCCTCCCTAGGCTACCCTGCAGCTCTGCTCCCCAGTGCCCAGCAGACCTGAGACCTGTCTTGGGAAGCTGCGAGTGAGCCTCTCTGTCCCGGAGCCTCTCCCTCCCTGGCACCCCAGCTTTGTCCTCATGCCTGTTGCCTCAGTGGCCCTCCTGACTTCACCTTAAAACACCTAGAGGTGTCTCTCTGATAGCCCCACAGCTCTCTCCGCCTTCTACCTGGCTTCACTTTTCTCTACAGTATTTATGTCCACCTGACAAATGCCAGCTGGTTGACTATTGTCTGCCGAAGGCAGCCATCAGGACAAAGGGCACAGCTCTTCCACCTTCTCCAGCTGCATTCCAGGCACTGAGGTAGTGCTGGCAAAGGCAGGTGACTTGCAGGTGTTGGCTGGCTGGATGAACAGGCAGGTGGGCAGTGCATGCACTCAGATGGGTGCATGCTGTGGGCTGACAGTTTATGTATTTCTGTCTCTGGATACTCAAGAGCCCAGGAGGCCCTGCATGCACCTCTGGCACTTGCCTCTGCTGAAGTGGCCACTCTGGTGCCCTCCACTCATCCTCTGATGTGAACAAGCCTGGCATGACCCATAAAGTCCAAGGCAGGGTCACCAGGGGTCAAACAGCAGACCCAGGAATGCTGTGAACTACAACACCACACTTGGCAGTTGTGCAGTCTCCACTTCCTCCTCTGATGTGGGAGTGCTTTGTGCATATTTGGGGGCCATAGTTAAGGACCTGGAGGAGCAAGGATGGGCTCCCATGAATGGGGCCTTGCCCGTCCCACAGCACCAGCCTGGAAAATGGAAGAGGCGTGCACAGGATGAGAGACCCAGGCAGGACCCAGGGCAAGAAGCGTCTTCAAAGTGCCTCTCCTGGACATACTATCCTACCCTGCGTGAAAGCACAAGGGTTCCAAGTGCAGCTACATAGAATGCATATGGGACCACAGGCTCAGTACGTAGCCAGAAATCAATGGCCTTTAGAATTGAAAATACTGGCACTGGGAACACTTAAACAGAGACAGCAGATTCCTGGCTGGCTGGCTCTCTGTCTGTCTGTCTGTTTGTCTGTCTGCTCCATTTTCACTCTTCCAGGAAAGTCTGATGGCCAAGAAAATGGGCCCTTCCACCATGACTCCCTAAAGGTCTTTCCCAGAATAGAGTGGCAGAAAATCCAGCCCAGGTTTTTATCAAGTTCTTCAGCCATTTGAAGTAGGATCAGGGATACTGTGGCTTCCAAAGAGAATTGATGTTTTCAATAAAGGGACAACCTCTTTCCTTTGTAGGAAGTTAAAACACACCCATTATCAGCTCTGAAGTTTAGACGGAGTCAGCAGAGATAGCTATTATTAACCAAGCCAGCTCATGGGCAGTTATGCCTGCTTCTAAGGCCTGAGAAGCCAGTAGTGGGACAGCTCACATTTGGGCTCCCCAAAGAGAGGGGAATGCCTCCTTCTTGCTCCCCACCTAGGGCAGGCCTGACCTAGGGCCTCATCTTCCTAAGGGAAAATTTCCACTAAGGAAAAGACTTCCCCTCCTCCTTGTGTGCTCTTCCATCTGCCATTGCCTGTTCCCTACCCTAAGTACACACACACACACACACACACACACACACCATGTGTGCACCAGAACACACACAATCTCACCACTGGAAACATCATTCACAACAGACTTGGCTGCCTTCCAGCACCTAGATGTGCCTATTCCAGAAAGAGCAGTAACACAGCTCCCCCTTAGTTATAACTCGGAGTCTGCTAAGTGTGTACTCTTCCATTCCGTCTTGACCTCAAACAGCCCTGAGCTCAGCAAGCTAACACTCCAAAGGGCAGAGCCTCAGTGTTCAGGGAATGTCTCTGGAGTGCTCTATTAGAGTGAATTAATGAGCTAAAACAGTGCAATGTATAAAATGTGCATTCTTGGCTCCTTGCAACTCAAACTCAAGAGGAGCAGGAGTTGTCAGCAGCACAAAGGTCAGTGGGGAACCTGAAGTCTGTACTCCCAGCCAGCACCATCTCCTCTGAGCACCATGAGGGAAGCCTGCTACAGCAGTGGATGGAGCAGGTTGATGACATGGGAGGAAGTGAAGAGGTGCTGTGGTTCAGGCGAAAGACTGGGCTGGTGGTGTGAGCCTGAGTCTCACCCTTTTCTTAATTTGCAGCAGGCACCTGCCAGATCTTCATATGCCAGGTCATTGTTAAGATCTAAACAGACAGCAGCCATCCCATCCTTTGAATGGTGGTGAGCCTGTGGATACAGCAGATGAAGAGAGGAGGCCAGCAGTCCTGCAGCCTAGATCACTTGCTACCCATCGCATGGAGCTCACCTTGGCAGGCCTCTGCAGGAGCAGGGGCAAGGAGCCTGTCCTCCTCTTCACCATCTCACCATCGTCCTTCTCCCACCAGGTCCCTACACATGGATTTTCAGATGGCTCTGGGCATTCTCCACTGCTCAGTCACCCACTGTTTTGCTTTACTTGCAACCCTGCTAACTTATTGTTGCAAATTTAGTTTTCCTTGAAAATTAATTAGAAAAGCAAATTGTGTAAAATAGGCAACATAAGTGAGGAAGCAAAGCAAGACTACCTCCAGCTGATGGCAAACAGATACTTTGAAAAGAACCAGTGTTCTTGTGGCCAGACACACCTAGCCTGGCTGCAGGGCTCTGTGGCCACATGGCCCTGTTGCAGGGTATCCAGGCAGAAACCCAAAGCCTACCTATGTCTCCAACTACAGCCACCACCAGCCCCAGATATCTTCACCTCCAGAAAAGTAACCCTGTATAGCTGCAGTAAATTCAGTTCCCATCACACCTGGACACCAAGGTCACCTCCCAACATGGTGGGGCCCATAGACATACCTGCAGACCTCTCCTATCTAGAAGCTCATTCTCTGGCCAGCACTGCCCACAGGGCTGGACACAGACACACACTTCATTGACTCGGAGAACCCCAGGTTGAGCTTCCGTGGAGGACTGAAGAGCCAGGTTCCAGGGCAAGACTGGTCTGGCCAAAGGGAATCGGGCAGCCCTGCCTAACGACACCACCACTCCTCCACAAGGTCTGCGCTGGCTGCCACCCCGCAGCACATCTGGGAGAGGTGGGCTTTCCTGTGGGTGAGGAAATCCTGTAGGAGGTTCTCCTGTGCACCCAGTTCTGTCTGTGCCAGCACCGGATCACCAGCAGCCTGAGCCCTCTGCACTCCTCTCTGTGGGCAGGGATGAGAATAAGTCCTAAAACCAAGCCCACCAGCTGCAGAAGCTGTTTTAAGGCTATGAACAGCAGCTGTGGCCTTAAGAGCCCTGGAGAACAATCAAGAGCTGGTCCCTGAGCAAAACAAGACACAGGCATTAAACGAAAGATAAAAAAGGTTCAGAGAGGGGGTGAAATTGATACCCGGGCTGCCAGGAGGAAACAATGTGCCCTAAGTGGGGGTTGTGGTTTGGGCATTGGTTACTGGGATGACTGCGGACTGGATGGGATTAGTTCCTTTCCGAAACAGGTTAAAATTGGCCCTTGGTCAGGCTTGCAATCTCCCAAGAATAGATAGCGAAGGCTTATACAAACGAGATAAGCAGCATGATTTCTGGGCTCCAGGGGGTTTGAAACCTTCTCACAGAATACAAGATTCTCTGAGGCTAAGACTGGGAGGTCTGTCTTTGTGTGGTTTTCAAACAAAGGAGGCAGATGCTGAAGAAAGTATGGAAATCCAAGTGGAATCTAGTAGGACTGTGGGCGGCATTTTCCCAAGTAGTAAACTATGTCAATCAGGAGAACTACCTTATCTTAGGTTGACCTTTATAGTAGCAGTGTGGAGCCCGCAGCTGCAGTCTCCTTTTAGCTCACTGGGGTTGGAGCCAGGCATCCTCAGCTATGGCCTTATCTTGTCCTTTGAGGTGTCACAGCCTCACAGGCCAGTGAAAGCCTCCACAGGGACCAGCGACTCATGGAGGCTCACTTGCTATGCATCCCTGACACAAGGGGCTTGGGGCTTGGACAGCTCACATGGAAAGCCAATCAGTCAACGTTAATTCCATGCAGAGCCTCTCTGTGGTGTTCCCCGTTAGCAAAGCGCACTCGGGGGTGATCCCAGAGCAGAACAGCTCTGTTGCCCCTGCCTGCTTTGCTGGAGTCCAGGAGCTGCCCCAGAGGCTGAGTGCCTCAGCTGGCTGAGAGGGCAGCCTCTGATGGCTCCGCAGCTGCTGGGAGGCAGTGGGAGCACTGGGGGTGGGGAGACACAGGGTAGAGTCAGGACCCATGGAAACACAGGCCACGGAAGCAGTGGCCAACCTGGTGGGTAGGCCCTCCTGATGCAGATCCTTCACCCAGGGCCAGCACCAACAGGGCATACCTGTGGACCAGAGGCCCAAGTGCTTCCAACACCCAACACCTGGGAGACATGGTGGAGAGAGCAGGACAGCTAGAGTTCACTGTGTGTATCCCAAACAGATGAGTTTTGAGTGTACCTGTTTTGAGTTTTCAGTTCCAGTGTACCTGCTGGGTCTCGTAAGGTTAACTTTCTACCATCCATGAAACAGGAAGCAAGAGGCAAGACCCTCTGAGATAAGACAAAGTGACTCAAGCTCTTTACAACCCTGAGTTCTGAGCACTGAAAATCCAACCCCTAATATTTATTCATGGTATGTCTGTGACCAGGTGAAGTCCACTTAAGCAAGATGTGGCCAACCTTGTGGTCAATGTGCACCAGAAGAAACTCAGAAGCCTCCATTCCATTGAGTGCATTCACTCCCCAAATGTCAGATTTCCTCCAGTATCTGGAAGGAATTAGCAGCTGGTTCCCTTCAACTTGTGGCGAGAACAACTGCTGAGACTTTTCGATGCCATCAACTCCTGGTTTTGGTCTTTTATGTGACTGCACAAAAAGTTCTGTTGTGAGGATTTCACTGGCCATCCAGATCTTCAGAGTTATGGATGGTTTCATCACCAACACCAAGCACAGTTTCCCTTACAGTAAAAGCAGTGCTTGGCCCTCAGGGGCACTGCACAGCTGGGAAACACAACTGAGTATGAGAAGCCCCCTCCTGCCTCCCATGACTCCACATAAGCTTTCACCCACCTCTCCCATTTCTCCTTATCTCCTTGGGAAGAGGAAGTGTGTGGCATCATTCGGCCAAGTCTTCTGGCAGAGCAGAAGTGAAGGGTCTCCTTCCTGTGCCTCCCTCATGCTAATGCACATCACAGTAAGCCTCTGCATGGGTGCAGCTCCCATTCGGGTGGCCTTAATCCAGGAGATAGCATAGCTGAACGCCTGTCAAGACTGTGAGTGGAAGCCACGTCCTCCTCACAAGCTCCCAGCTACTAAGCTGACATCTGATGTGCCCAGCAGTTCTACCTAGGAGCCAGAGAAGCATCTCACTCCACTGGCCCCTCCTCTCCAAAGAGCTTGCTTCACACTTATCTAGTGTAGGATGGAACCACAGCACCACAGCCACAGAGTCCTCTTCCTGCATCTGCTACTCACCGTGTGACTCCTCTCACCTGTAGCAGGAGGCTAGGTCTGAACATTTAACTCACTGAGACCAGTAGGACAGAAGCAGAATGACCGTTAAGAAGCACCAGGCCTCACTTTCATGTGGCCTTTCCTCTGGCTGTAGTGAAAGCCCTCCTGAAGGAAGCCACCGTGAGACCCAGCCATGTCAGAGCTGCTGGCCAGCCAGCGATGGCCCAGCAGCTGGGGTGCAGGCAGAGGCTAGAGCCTTGTCCAGACAAGAGCCGGTGCAGATCAGAAGCCAGGCATCATGTGGGGCCCCACCTGGCAATGCACAAGCCGAGAGATGGCAAGTGTTGGAGCTGCCAAGCCACACAGCCACTTGCCGCTCCCTCTCCCCTGTCCTTCCAGCTCTGTTGTGAGAGCCCAAGGACAAGCTCAGCACTCTGTTTACTTGTGCTGCACAGGGCACCTTAGGGGTGCTCAGCAAATACCCACACAATTCACAGGAAGATCAAGGCTTCTCACTCCTTACACAAAGGCATAGTCCTTATTTAATTGCTTTATGATTTTTGATTGTTTAGTTTTAAGTGGGGAAAAATGATTTAAACTGGTAGTCTCCTCAGGCTGCTGATAACATATAGTAAACTGAATGACTTATAAGCAGTGCTGGAGGTAGAGAAGCCCAAGGTCTGGACCTGGCACTTGTAGGTGGCCCTGTCTCACCGTGTCCCAGGTGGAGGCAGTATTGGCTGGCTATTGGGAGTCTCTCTTAATAAAGATGCCAATCTTTGTCCTTCAAGGGTACCCCACTGTCTGACTACCTCCTAAGGGCTTCATTCCTAATACCATCACCTCTTGGTGGCAACATGGCTGCAGATACCTCAGACTGGCATCCAACCACCCTCCTAGCCCAGAGAAAAGTGCTTCTCCCTCCTACCACTTCCAGAAATGTCTAGGAGTTGCAATTCCTTGGCATGACAGCCAAGCCTGAAGGAAGTCAGGAAGAGCCAGATGTGGTCTAAGAGACAACCATCTTCCAGAAGAAGTGATTGAGTGTGGATCCTAGAGGGGGACATTGGCCCCCACCAGGCAAAAACTGACACATTTGTCAGACAGGAGCACCAATCCAACTTTCTCCACCCCCCATCTGTGATGGCCCCTGTGCGCAGGTCCTGGACACCCTAGGCCTGGGGACCATGCTGCATCCTCAGCCAGGGCCTGTCCCTGTTCCAAGTCCATGTGTGTGACTTCCCACTGTGCTCAGGCTTAGGTGCAGAGGTCTCAGTGCAAGGTGCCCTAGCTGGAGGTCAGGCCTCAGGGTCAAAGGTCACCTTCACTGCCAACATGGATGATGCAGGGGGCAACAATGGGCTCCCTAAGGTGCTGCCCCAGGCCACCAGCCTCAGAGAACACCAGGCACCACAGGACACAACTCAAGTTCCAGGGAGGACAGGTGTTAGGACGAGAGGGAGACTGCAAGGGAGCCACCAGGTAGCTGCTTCCTGGGGCAGCATGAGGAGTGCCAACCCTGCGGGGCAGCAGGAGATGGGACAGGGCCTGGTGCCTGACCTTGAAGGGGCAGCCATTCTGGGCTGCCTGGGAGTATGTAAAGACTCGGCCATGCCAACTCACCTCCCTAGGTTTCGCCGCTAAGGACCTTCCGCTCAGCCATGGTCACCAGCTGTGTCCACAGGGAGCCATGTCTCGCTGCTCCTGGGGAAGCATGGGCTGGGTTCTGCCCCCACACATGACTGTGACAATCCACACGCTAACTACACTCTCCTTCGATGTCCCTTCCAGGGCTGGAAATAATGGTCAACCCACTTCTAAGGACCATACAGGATGCCCAACAAGGGTTTTATGTACTGACTTGCACTTTCTTTGATCTTCCTGTTCCAATGGTCCTGTGGCTCTGACTTTTACATTTGTCATAGCCTGCTCAAGACAGTCAGTGTTGTCCCTGGCCCCCATGTGTCCTCAGTTTTAGAGGAGACCTATGACCTTTCTCTGCCTCTGCTTGTGGTTGCAGATATTTATCCCTGCAGCTGCTTGGGAGGGGGTCAGGCCTTGGGGTCCTTTGGAAGGCAGGCAGGATGCCCCTTACCATGTAGGCCAAGTACCTCATAGGCCTGCTGGGTGATCAGAGGTGCAGGACCCAACTGTCCCCAGCACCCAGAACAAGGTCTGCACAGAAACAAACTCAATTGCTAAGATAGGTCTGGAGCCCAGGGTTTTTGGTCCTGGGTGAGTAGGTGGGTGACAGGACCAGGGGCCTGAGGCAGAGCCCTCAGGAAGGAACCCCAGTCAGATGCAGCAAAGACACCATCCTGGGGGCAGGAAGCCTGCAGCAAGGAGGATGGGCACAGCAGGATGCAAGGAGTCACCCACCAAGGTCCTGGCCTAGCCACCTGGCCACGGCCTCCAGGCATAGCCCAGTCTGCTGCAAACAAGCCCTGGAGCCAGTGGGACTGGAGCAGCGAGTGTTGTGTGCCAAGTACTGTGATCCAGGTGATGTGCAGGGTACCCTGGACACAGAGGAGCAGCCCGGCCTATCTCACTTGCTCTTCTCAGAAAGGATCCACAGGCAGAGGCCAAGAAGGGGCTCCCTGGAGTGCACTGAGCCCAAGGAGTAGGCCCCTGCCCTCTGAGATAAGGTGCTGTCCTTGAGTTCCCCAGCTCCACCCCTTCCCCCGGTCCCAGGTCCTCTCTCTTGCTTTCTCCAGATTGTGTTTCCTCCATGTGTTTCTGTATTTGATTATTTACTTCAGATGCTATGAATTCAGAGATTTCTTCCTCTATTTCAGAAATTAATTCTGCTCTAAGTTCCTCTATGTTTCTGCTGTTGTTTCTTTACTTCTGACGCTATTGATTCATACATTTCAGCTGAGCTAGTGTCCTCTGTACTTGTTCTGGGTGGGCTCAAGGTCTGAAATTGCATTTTGCCCCTTGTCTTTATCATTTTGTATAACACTGACCTTTGACCTTTGGTGTAGAGCTTTGGTGCAGTTATAACCTTAGCACCTACTGAAATTCAGGTGCAGCTCTATTAAGTTTGAGTTTATCCAGTTATGCCTGGCTTGGGTCTAGTTGTTGTGTTCAGCTTCTTCCTGCTACAGCCCTTGGAAGTGAATCTGGTGTGCCCCTCTGGTACAACAGTGAACCTGTGGTGCCCTCTCTGTTGTGCCCCTGGCCCAGGGAGCACAGGGGAGCCCAGAAGCTCTCCCACACGCTAGCTGGGTCTGGGCTTGGGCAGGATCTGGTGGTCATGACAGCATTGCAGAAGTTCTCACTCACTGGGCAGGCTTGGGGGTGGGGGCTCTGGAGGGGTGGGAGGGGTCCTGAGGGTGTGGTAGAGGGTCTCACTCACAAAGCGTGCATGACTTTTGGTCTGGAGAGGTCCCGTGGGTGCAGGCAAACTGGAAGCTCTGCCACACACACACTGGGCCTGGGCTGGGCTGGATGCAGCCTTCGGATTGGGCTGTGCTGGCTCTGGAGGGGCAAGGGAGGTCCACAGAACACAGGGAAAGGTGTCTCTCACACAGCTGGCGTGGGCTTGGTTCAATGGGCACAGGACAGAGCAGAAGCTCTCCCACATGCTCGCAGGGCCTGGGACTTGGGGTTGTGCGGATGTTCTTGCCCTCTCCAGTCCCTGTCTCCTGCACCGTCTGAGCTGACAGGGCCTGAGCTGTCACCCTTCAGAGTAACTACAGAAGACATCTGGGCTGCCAGGCCAACCTGACCCTGCATGCAGCCAGCACACGGCCCTGGGTTGGGGGGCTTGGGAGCCTGCCTCTGGGGCCTGCTTCACAACAGTTGGACCTTTCCCACTCCAAGTAGTCTCACTTCTGGAAATCCATCTGAAGGCAAGAGCCTAAATCCTGAAAGGACTGTGAGAACTTCAGCACACTTCTTCTGTACTTACTCCTCATTGTAGCAGCATAAACGCTCTGTAGTAAGGGGCTTATTTTAAACGTTGCTCGCAGCAAAATACCCCAGGCCCATGGTGGCCCACTGTAGTAGAGTGTGGGAAAGCTGCTGAGGTGAAGTCACATGCTGTGGGATCCAGAGTTATGGGAAGGATGATTGTGGCTCTCAAACCTGTCTCCACCATCTTAAGTCAAAGGCTGCACCACGGTTCGGGGGAGCCAGTGCTTGGCTCCGGGGCACACCAGAAGCCTAGCATGCTTCTGGGGCTCAGTGGAACCATGGGCCCTGGAGCTACCCTCCACTCTGTGGTCCCACACAGAAGCGTAGGCCAGGGTTCCCGGGACAGAGACCCAGGCCAGCCAGAGGCCACCTCCAGCAGCACAGACCTCATAGTAGGGCGGTGGGCAGTGGGGACGCTCTTCACTGGGCAGTGTGGGCCACTGGACCTGCCGATGAAATGCACAGCCATGACTAAGGATAACTCCACCGGGCAGGAAGGTGGAGCACCCTGAGCCCGCGGGCACGGCACACAGCCCCACGGGCTCAAAAAGCGGGGGCCAAGCAGTCTCTGCTGGTCTCATCCCAAGCTCTCTGGTGCAGGGAGTTCTTCCCCAGCTCTTCTCTCCACATGGGGACCTGAGGCCCTGGATGGACCACTCGCCACCTTTGTATGGTATGAAGAACACTGCATGGCTCCTGTCCTGAGCCTAGGTCCAATTATTCTGCTATTCCTTACATTTAAAAACAGAAAACAAGACACTCCTGTTCTCGGTAGGCAGGTAAAGGTCACAGAATTATCATAATCAAGACTGTGCCCTCCAGCGGAACACCAGGAAACTGAAAGCCAGGTGCGCTCACGAGCATGCATCCACCAGTTCTGTTGCTTGCAGGGCGGAGTGCGCTAGCCACTCACACAGTCGCCCGCGGCCATGGGACCATGCAATTCTGCTTTCCTTGATTTTTCTACTTTCTGAAGTAGACCGATTTTCCTTGATTTTCATATTCCCAGAGGAATGCCTACTTCCTGCCTAGATTCTGCTCAGAGCAAATTGGCAGTGTGGGGAGAAAATAACAGTGTTCCCCCTGCCCACCCCTCTTGGTCACCCCGCTTGGCCACCGATAGCCCCCTCATGGAGCCCACACATCATGCTCTAGGTAGCTGACTGCACCGGAGAAATGGTGGCCTTCCCAGAGCTGCGCCTTCCCACAGCTGCATCTCTGCACACCCCTAGCAGATGTGCTCACAGGCGCGAGGACACACGCACGCACGCACGCACACACACACACACACACACACACATACACACACACACAATTCTGAAGCTATTTCCTCTGCCACCTCAAATCTGCACAGCTGTGAATTGTTATGGCAAACAGAACATGACAGGAGTGACCAGGCCAAGCCCAGGTCTCAGGAGGCTACATCTACATCTGTCTGTCTATCTGTCTCTCTCTCTTTCTCTCTCTCTCCTTCTCCTTCTCTCTCCCCTATGTCTCTCTCTAGCTCTGTGATACCTTCTCACCTGCCTCTATTGGCCAGAATTGCTTTTACTATTCTTGGTAGTTTTCCATGTTTCCATGTAGAGATCTTTTACACTGTTAGACTGTTTTCTTTGTTAGATTGACTCACAAGTGTTCTATTTTTCAATGTTACTATGAGAAGCATGACTTCCCTCATTTCTCCCTCAGTGAGTTTGTGCTCAGCGATGCTGCTGGTTTTTCGTTCAGACCTTGTACTCAGCTATACAGCTGAACCTGGTTATTAAGTCTGTAAGTCCTCTGGTGGAGATTTGGGGGTCTCCCATGTCATCTGTGAATAATGATAACTTTCTCCGTTCCTATCTGTGTCCATTTTATTTCTTTCTTTTGTCTAATTGTTCTGGATTATGTTTTCAGAACTATAATGAATAGGAGTGGTGATAGTGGACTCCTCTTGTCCCTGATTTTAGAGTTAAAACTTTTAGTTTTTGATCATTTAGAATGATGTTGGCTGTTGGCTTGTGATAGATGGCTTTTACCAATTTGAGACAAAGACCACCTACTGCAATTTTATGTAGGATTTTATCAGGAATGGGTACTGGTCTTTGTCAAACACCTTTTCTGAATTTACTGAGATGTTTGTGTGATTCCTGCCCTTGTCTCTGTTGATATGGTATATTACATGCATTGATTTGTATGTTGAGCTATCCATACGCACTTTGGAGGAGTCCTGTTTGATCCTGGTATACAATTTTCTTAATGACTTGCTATATTCTGTTTGTCAGTATCTGACTAACAATTTTTGTGTCTATGTTCATTGGTGAGATGGGCCTGTAGTTCTTTTTTAACTGAGTCTTTCTCTGATGTTGGAGTCAGGGCAAAGCTTGTTTCCAGGAATGACTTTGCTTCTTTTCTATTTCTTCAAAGAGTTTGAGGGGTAGTGGCAGTAGATCTTTTCTAAATTTCTTGCAGATTTCAGCAGTGAATCTATCAGGACCTGGGATTCTATTTATTGGTACTTTTTATTCTTTTATTCTTACTTTTAAAGACAATAAAATATTAGAAATGATACAGTATTCCACTAAACAAAATGATAAGAATTAAACAATGGTTGTTATATTGCATATTGTTTTCAAATTAGTTGGTAAGTTCTTTTATTAATCTTTAAGTTTCATTGACTGATATTGGGTTATTTAGAATTTTTATATCTTCTTGATTCAGCTTTGACAGTTCCATGTATCTAGGAATCTGTCCACCTCTTCTGTGTTTTCCATCTTATTAAAATAAAGGCCCTCAGTGTAAATATTGATGATTTTCTGGATTTCTTCAGGATCTTCTGTGGTTTCACTCTTAATTCCATGACTTTTAGTCTTTTCTTCTCCTTTTTTGATAAGATTGGATCAGGGTTACCAATTTTGTTTAACCTTTCAAAGAACTAACTCTTTGATTCATTGTATTGCTTTGTTAGTCTCTATTGCATTAATTTCTGCTCTGGTCTTTGTGATTTCCACACTCCTGTCAGCCTTAGGGTTGACTTGTTCTTTTTCCGAAAGTCTGAGGTTCACATTAGATTGTTTATTTGAGGTCTTTCTGATTTTTTAATGTGAGAATTCACCTCTATAAATTTTCTTCATAACACTGCATCACATAGGTTCCAGTATATTGCATTAGCGTTATCATTTAATTGTAGGTACTGTCTAATATCTTCTTAAATTTCATCTGTTATTCATTGGTTAATTTCCATGTGTTTATGGAGTTTGGGGGATTTCTTTCACTATTGATTTCCAAGTGTATTGCACTATGATAGGATAATATTCATGAGATAATTAGTTCCTTTGCATTTAATTAAGCATGTCCTATGAACCAGTGTGTGGTCTGTTTTGAGGAATGTCCCATGTGCAGCTGAGAATGTGTTTTCTGATGTTATGGGTAGAACATTTCATAGATATCTACTAAGGCCATTTGTTCACAGGTTTGGTTCAGTTCTGGCATTTCTTTGATTTTTTTTCTCTAGTTGATCTATTTGTGATAGTGGGATATTAAGGTCCCCTATTACAATTGTATTATATTTGTGCATATTTGTTCTCTCATGTCTATTAACATTTATTTTATATCCTTGTGTGCAAAGTATTCGGTGCATATATATTTATTATTGTTATCTCTTCCTCTTGGCATTCGCCCTTAACAAGTATTTAGTGACCTTCTTTGTCTTGATCAGACTTGGTTCGAAGTTCACTTTGTCAGTTACTTATTGCTGGGACAAAATGCCCAACACCCATAATTAAGGACAAAATATCCAACACCCAAAATTAAGGACAAAATACCCAACACCCAAAATCTCACACTTTGTGGAGGTTTCAGTCCACAATCAGCCAGATGAAGGGCAGACGGCACATGGCAGAGGGCAGCAGATCGTGACAGCCAAGAAGAAAGGGAGGGGTAGCAGGTGCAGCCGCCAGCAAGCCTCTCTCCTTTCTTTCTTGACCCGTCCAGCAGGCCAATCTCCGCAGGTCGCCTGGGGGAGGAGTGGGGACTGACAAAGACATGGAACAGGGACGCGAGAAATGGAGACAAGACAGGATTCTGATCAAGTCTCGTTTATTCAAGGAAGTGAAGTAGCTTATATAGCAGAGGGGAGGGAAATCAACGTCATCAGTGAGGTAGATACATTAGGGTAATGTTATAGGCTAATAACATTCATGTGATCAACCAAAGGAGCTTGTCACAGGAAGTCTAATTAAAAGAACAGAGGCAGGAAGCCATAATGCAGCAATTAACAGGAAGTGTCCATAAAAGGAATCTAAAGGAAGGCTTCCGGATTATATTGTCTCCCACAGGTCCC